>CABFVX010003310.1:0-16325 GCA_902151425.1 Timema shepardi
TTTATTATGTCTTCTTAGCCTACAAGAACTACAGCAGAGAAACATACTATTGTAGGGATCCTAATGGAGTTGAACTTATATTGGAGAGGGTAGTATGCTTTGATGCGATACATATATTTACGTTAGTATTGGGCGGGGTCCAGTTGTAACATTATACCACGTAATGTTACAGATGGATGGAACTGTTGATATTGAATTGATTGGGAAGTTCTAGATTAGTAGATAATATTTTGGATAGCTTTTTAGCAAGCTTGTATGCGGGTGCATTTCGGTAGTTAACAAGTGGTCTGATCGGGATGTTGGATTTGTGTATTTTTGGTAATGTTGGTAATGTTTGAACGAACAAATTAAACGTATTCAATTAACCGGCTTATCGAATCTCACAATCAGGAAATGAGGGTGTGCCTCAGTGTGGATTCACACGTTCGCCGAAAAACAAGCACAAAACAGAAACGCGGTCACGTGACGAGCTTCAAGCCAATCACAGGATTTCAGCCTCATCAGCGCGAGCTGTTCTGCTAAGTTCAACTCATCTCTACTTCGTTCGCTCTGTCCGAGATCTTCGTCACGGGACAGCCAATCAAATCTAAAATTCAACTCTCTCAAATCAGTGTGCATGCGCATTCGACAACGCAAGCACTGTACATCCAGAAGCAATCAGACAGATTCGTTGACCTTTGTGAGAAGATTTGAAATAACCCGTTAATGTAAAGCGTGTGTATCGAATATCGATGTATTGGATTGTGCCACGAAACAGCATTATAATTTGAAAAAATCCATCAGAAGAATTATTTAAAATATATGTTAATCTACCCGAGAAATCAAATATGTTGATAATCATCTGTTTAATTTAGCGTTACAATGTATCATGGGCACAGATTATGGGTCAACATACAGCGTGTGAGTTGCCACGACACTCAGGTAGATTCTGCTTTCTATTTTCGACGAACGTGTGAATCAAGCTTTAGTTTGAGACACAAGCACATTCTAAGCCCTCGCGCCAAAAGAGAGACACCTCTGAAAGACAGACTGCGCTGTTATGAGTTATGGCTGTGTTCAAGGAGACAGCTGTGAAAGCACACGCACACTGCCAAGGTAAATCCTTGCCATCTTAGAATGAGATATGTTATCCTACCTTTTGTAACTACTCACTTTGACTATTTATTTAGAACAACAATTTGGAATGACAAGTTCTTATTCTGATTAGAAAAAAACTCATCCGCATCTGCAGGCGCGTGGACAGGGAGTCGAAAAGAATTTTGTATAGGTTCTGGTTCCGGTTCCTGTTCTCTAAACAAACATGTTAAAGGTTCCGGTTCTTTTCGGTTCCTGATAGTGTTCCACTAGGCCTTAGTCAGGAGGGAGTTTTGAGGGTTCAAACCGCACCCTCCCCAATCCCCCAAATTTTTTATGAACAAAGTATATATGGCTTTATTTATGGTTCTAAAAATATCAAAATTAAGGTATAACTACAAATTAGGAGGCTGGGTTACACTTCAGAGCCCTTCAGAGATCTTCTAGAGTTGTTTAAATATATATATTTTTCCTAGCCTTCGGCAGTTAGGGGGTTATGTTGCCATAAAAAACACTTCAGATAGATTCTAGAGCTGTTTAAAATTTAGAATTTTTTCTAGCCTACGGAAATTGGTGGATGTGGAAGGAGAGCGGAGAACAACTTTGGAAATAACACTCTGGATCAAAAGTAATTCTAGGTTTAAAAAATATTATAACGTACTTTAATAACAATAGTGCATCCTTCTAATTTGCATCTGATCTGCATCCTTCTAATTTGCATCCTTATCTGTCAGCGTCAATCTCACTCATAGTCAAAAAACTTTTGAACTGGGTTTTCTTTAACGTAAATCATCAATAATATATTATTTAAACCACTTACTAACAAACAAAAATAATCACCTCCACACTGTACACAAGGAACACATTCACTGAGCTACTTCCTAATTTAAATTTTAGTGAAAATATTTAAAGTTTGCATTTTGCCACCCGCTATTATAAGCTGTTCAACCAACCACCAGATTATCAGTTTTCACTTCCAGGAAGTACCAAGTACAATAGGCTTAGACTGCTTGTCCAAAAAAAAAGATAATTTCTGTATTTCAACTTCTGAGGAATGTGGTATTATCTGCTGTCTATCAAAGCTAAATACAGCTTTTTAAACCTATAAAGTGAGAAAGTCATGACATCCCTCTGGAATCTAACATTAGTGTGTATTGCCTTAGAAAAGAGGTTTCAAACAAAGTAGTAAACTAAAATATATTAATCCCTTTCAGAACTTACTGAGAAAGGAGGAGAACACAAAATTTCAAAATTAAACTAAGCTTAAGAAAGAAAAATAGTGTGCAAAATGTCAAAATTATATACAATTCTGTAAGACTATGAACCTTTAAGAACTTTTTAGAACCTTTATGAACCTAAAATTATTTAACGGTTCCAATTCCGGTTCCGGTTCTTCAGAATAGTATTTTTAGGGTTTCGATTCCAATTCCGGTTTCTTAAAAATAAATGTTAATTTCTGTTATCGGTTTCGGTTCCTGTTCTGGTTCGACTCCCTGCACGTGGACTGGACCGAAGGTAGTCAGTCTACTCTGAGTTTTCCGGTGACGGAGTGGTCGTGGATCAAATCCCGGCTGGGTGTACAAACAAGGCCGGACTAAGGGGAAAGGAGCGTGCTTGAAGGGACCCCTAGAAAACCATGTGCATTTTGCTATTTCAATTATTTTATTTATAATGCTAGAAATTATAAATATACATATTTTTTAGTGCCGCATCTTACTATATTCCATTCACCGTAGGAATTGACTTATGATAGGCCTTTTTCCCTACCATAAATCAACTATATAGTAGGATATTGGTAGGAAAAAAGACCTTTCAGAGAGTAATTCCTACCGTGAATGGAATATACGTACTCTGCTTATACGCTTATGTACTAATTAAGCTAATGGTTTTAGGGATTAGGAAGGTTTTATATATAGGCCTATATATTTAGAGGCTATATACACACATTTACGCAAAGGGAGAGTGTAAAACCATTTTTGAAAAATCACTCTTAATACACTCAATCTCCCCTTCATATTCAGTCTAGTCTACTGCGAGAGTGACAACTTAGACCACGCGGCCACCGAACGGGGTTAGAAATTATAATTTTCATAGAATAGCTCTTCAAAAGTGAAATAAAGATAAAAGTATAGTTATTATCTGTTTCAATCCAATGGGCATAGCCGAAAGCTGCCTCCCGGCCAAGGGGGTAGAAAAATAGAAGAAGAATTTTTAAAGGGTTATTTAAGTGTCAATGAACGCTTAGTGGGAGTCAAAAAATAGGTTTTTGTTCTAGATTCTTGATGAAAGATTAGTATCGCGCTGTGAAACGTTTTATAACTTTACCATTAATTAGGCTAGATGCTTAAGAAGGTTTATTTAGCTTTGAGTGACGGCAAACATGTCTAAGACGGGTTGGGTGGGGAAGTACTTTTAAATGGGAGATACATATAGTGGATCATTTTATCCTTAAAGTCGTAAAACGAAAGAATAAAAATATATTAAATTAATATTGTCGTGACCCGCTTTGGTTTTCATATGGTCTAAGACGTCATTCTCGCAGTAGACTTATGACCTGCCGGTTACGGGAAGATTGGGGTTCAAATGATGCTCGAGTGTACTGAAGGGTGATTTTTACTAATTAATTTTCTACACACACACACCCACACACAAACCCACACACACACACACACCCTCAAATCAAATGCAAGTACACTTCTTCTAAATTCAAAACTACTCATCCCTAACACATTAATATAATTATTACATATGCGTACAACCTGAATGGGTAGTACGAGTTATACCTAAAAAAGAAAAAAAATATTGTTGGGGGAAATATGGAATTGTATGCGTTCCTAATCCCGTCTATCAGAATCAGAAATCAGAAATGTGTATGTGCTGTTCCTTTGTGTCAATCTAAAATTGACTTATCATAGGATATACAAATGTTTAAATCCTTCCACCGTACTTTGAAATATATCTGCCAGTGGGAATCGGGTAATGAGCCTTCAAGCTCCTTCAAAGAAACCATCATAGAGTGACATTATTTATCTTAAAAATGCCAGAAAGTAAAAATACAGTTGGAGTATTTTTTTTACATGTATTTTAGTGTGTGAGTGTCTCTGTATGTATCAGTGTGATATTTTTTCGAGAAGATTATTTACCGAGCAACATCCGGCCAAAGATGTTTTCCCGTAACTCATCGAGTTATGACGGGAATAACAAGATGGCTGTTGATATTTCACTTTTACAAATTGGTCTATAACTCTTTCTTCATTCCAGCCTACCCCCCTCCGACTTCACGTGTTTGAAAGAGATCGTCCCACAAACTTTTTTTGGGAGGGTTGGTTCTGGTGTTGATGGGGGCTGGCTGACTTTAGTCGAGGCTTGATCTGCTTTCGAATCCGACCAGGTACGATTAAAGGTGACTGCAGGTATTTCAGCAAGTTTGAATTATTAACATTATTTAATTTCTCTCGACCCTTTGGCGAGAGAAGTATTGTGATTATTAAAAAAATTAACTTTAGATTTTCATAAATTTAGATGTTTCACGACCCCATTAAACCAAAAAGTTGTTTTCGCGATGCTACTTGTGTGTGTGTATCTCATAATAGAGCCGAAAAAATTTTACCAATCGGACTTAAACTTGGTATCTAGAATTTTCATAAGGTTCCCCGAAAGGTTTTTGAAATTAGATATCTAGCTCTAAAATTAAGGGTAGCTTACTGGAGAGCCAAACAAAGATAACATATTTTAATTTAGCAATCTAAATCTAATCTAATCTAAAGATTTTGATCAATTTTCTATCCAGGCATTGTTTAACATTACAGCTACTTAGATTGTTTAGAGACTGCTTCTTCACTTAAAATGAACCCAGAATTAATAATAAATTGCCTCCTGTTTTCTATTAGATGAAAATTTCAACCCTATCATGAATCGAACCAAAAATTCTCATAAGTGGTTTTGGTTTTACCGTGTCTTATCACCCATTCGGGATTCCCCAAGACTGAGGTGGACAAGTTTAAAAAAAAATGGAAAAAATGTCACATCTTTCTTTTCTTTTGCAGCAAAAAATTCAGCACTTGTGGTTACTCGGCTATAGACAGGCGTCAGCCTAATCTTGTCTAATTTTCCAATACCGGACAAAAAGGGTTTCGAATCCTTACTGGATGTACTGAACTTTTTTTTCCTTAATGGTTTCCCAATCCCTTTTAAATTTTTTCCTCCTCCTCTCTACTGCACTAAAAGCGCACACATCTCCGTGTCGAATTGGATTGGTTATTTCTATATTATGTTGTATAAAAATGGTGGAAAATGGGGAAAAGCCTTAAATAAGTAATATTTCTCAAGCGGGCGCAACACGACATTGTGTTCACCTACCTTGTTTAAATAAGCAGGTAGTTCGAATGGGTGATACGTTTCAAAGCATGGAACTATAAGTTACACATCTTACTACCCAACCAGTCTATCCACATTTTATTAACATTAATAAGTTAGGGATGAATAAGGTACAATTTAGAGGAAGTGTACCTAAGTTTGAATGGTGGATGATAAAGTAGAAGCAACTTAGGATTAAGATGGTATGGAATGGGTTTGTGAGCTAAGGGCAGTAGATTTGCAGTTTATATATTTTTTCAATCCGGAAAAATAGATAAAATATTTCTCCAGTAGAAACACAAGAGTTTAATTTTCTTCACATGGTGATTTCAAAAACTCTTGTGAAACATATGTCAAGAATGTCCTGGAATTTGTTGAGAATTTTTTAAATGAAGAGAAAAAGTTGTCATTAAATTACAGGATACCCTTGACAAATATTCAAGAACTGTTTAGGTCACCATGTGAATAAAATTAAATCATATGTGTCTACTGAGGAAGAATTTGATTTATTTAGCCGAAAGAATTGTTTACTATGAAAACTGCAAACACACTGGCCTTACCGAGCGTAGCCTTCATCCCCACCTTAACCAACCTCAGTACACCCGGTCGCTAACAGCAAGTGCACAAGCTCTCTTCACACGTTCACCGAATTTCTAGAGCATAATCTGCTTGAGTGTCGCAGAAATTCACAAGCTGTATGTTGACCAATAATGCACTGCAACACAAACTAAAAACATCTGATTACCAATGTTATATTTTCTACTGGATAAACTGATAATTAGGAATAAAATCATAATGGATGATTTCAAAATATTATGCTGTCTTGAAACAAATCAAAACAGAGCAAAAAACGACACACGCTTTTTACATTTTCCGATAAACTAGTTATTTCAAATCAAATCTTACAACAGTAGATGCAGTTGTCTGTTTTTATCGCATTTTGTAGGTGCATTCGCACTGATTTGTTCGGTTAGTTTTGAAATTTTATTTGGTCTGCCAAGTTGATGCTGGTGCGCAGAGAGAGAAAAAAAGGAAAGCTGAAGTAATCTCAATTCGTGCCAAGCGGACAACGCCGATGGGGCTGAAATCTTGCGATTGGCTTAGAGCTCGTCACGTCTGCTCCTGTATTTTTTTTTTGTGAAAGGGTGAATGCACAGTAAAAGAGGAAGGCTGGTTGAAGGACAAAGGAAGTTGTAGGCATTTACAGAAGAACTCACCCGGCCATAAGAAGAGTGTTTTTAATAACGTCATTTTATTGCCTGTTCAGGTTATACTTATAAATCATGATTATTATAATGGGATAGGAATGAGGAATGAAGCATTTTAGAAGTATACTGGATTCATAGTAGGAATTACTCTCTGAAAGATCTTTTTTCCTACTAATATCCTACTATATAATAGATTTCTGGTAGGGAAAAAGGCCTTTCAGAAAACAAGTCCTACGCTGAACAAACTTTACCAGCATTTGTATGGAAGAAGACTGGGAAGCCATTTATAAAAAACCACTCACAGTAGACCCAACCGGGATTCAAACCCTGATCTTCCCGTCTTCATCAGGCCAGTCGAACATGAGACCTTAAACCGTTTGGTTACCGAGGTGGGTCATATGATGATGATGATGATGATGATGATGATTACACACGGCCGGGATTCAAACCCTAACCTCCCCGTTACCGGCGCTTGAGACTAGATGAACTCGACATCCAAACTGTGTCACCCTTCCATCCTTAAACCTATCCACCCCCGGTGCGGGCTCTTCATAATAAATTGTTGTAATTAATCACCCGTAGGTCGCGAGAGTTGATATGTATCATACGAGTAGTGAGACATATGGTAAGACGAAAATATAAATTAGAAAAAATAAAATAGTGGTGAGATTCTTGGGAATTGAACAAACTCCATAATTCATACAGAGTATTAGAGGGATAAAGGAAAGGTTGTTGATGTTTCGTCGCAAATTGGTTCATAACTCGTTCAGTGTTGTGTCAGTTGGGGTCGGAATACTTTCATTTGGGGGGGTGGGGGATAAGGAAGGGTTGAATGAGGTACTGAGGGAAAAAAGCACAGAAGTGAAAGTTTTTTTTTGTTGTGGTATGAAATAATATATTTTTTTCTAGTAATTTTTTGTCTCCCCTCTCTCCCTTTAAGCGCCCTACTACACATGAAAGTTATTCATATTAAATTACGTCAGTGAGCTAGGGTTGAGAATAATATAATTTATATAAAATGTGCTCACATTTTCTTGGAGGGAAAAAGAATAAAATAACTAGGAGGAACCCGCGATAAATTCATCAATTGAACGCATCAGTGGACACACGGAATTAAGTCAGACTCTTCTAGTCTGGTTTGGGGGGAGGGGGGGGTCAAGGTTAATTTACTGGCTGGGTAAAATGAGAGTGTTTTCCCTAAATTATTTTCCACTCTCCCTACACACTAATGCAGATATACCTACTTTAAATTATACCTTTATCCTCCCTGCCCAATCAGTATAAATATGCGGATAGTTCAAACGGATAGTAAGACGTTGCGCACGGAAATAAAATTATATCAGGCGTAATATGAGATATAATTACGGCTTTTTAGATTTTTAGTGACCTTTCTAGCAAGTGAGTCATGACGGAATAATTATGATGATTGAGAAGGTTCTTTTAAACCTTGTTTTTTAATTTCTTTAATTAGTACATTCACCGAAAGGATTATTCGCCAATTAGTCTAACGGTTATGGGCTAAAGGGGTAAATTAAACTTAATGCCTTCACATTAACGTGAGGGGGAGGGGGAATGGAAACTCAGCAGTTAAAACTACCCACTTCAGTGGCCGGATAGTCTATGGCGTCATACTCGTGTTGGACTAGCCTGCTAAAGATGGGGAGATGAGAGTTATAATCCCAGTCGGGTCTACTGAGAATGGTTATTCCTATATGGTTTCCCCCTCTCCTTCCACGCAAATGAGAGTCAATTACCACCTCTCAAATGCTTCCTTCTTTATTCCTACCCCATTAAGGACGTTGCCTACCTGTGACGTCACGGTGAATGAAGATAAGACTTCCCATCTTATTGAATTTACGTTTTTTCTCTGTGAGTTTTGAAGCTATAACGTTGAAACAAAAACCATAAATTCTTAAACAATTATAAAAATAGTCCTATAGTGTCACAAAATTATTATTTTTATCTTTAAATAGTGTTTTTTTTGTAAAGGTATTTATTATAAATCTTCTTCAAATTAGGTTATTTGTCTTGGTCATGAAAATGGCCTGTAGGAATGAATTTTCTTGCCAGGATGTAGATTAAAAAAAGTCCGTAGGATCATATTTCTATCTATAAAAGGAAATAAGAAAAAGGTAAAACTAAAAAACAAGTCAGTGTTTTCAAGGAGCAAATATTAAAGTGACTGTGTAAACTTGTCAGAGGAAGAGGGAGAGGCTTATCAACACATATACAAGAGCCCTTTCAGGGTGAACTGTTGATTTTATTCCCTCTCTTTCTAATTTGTACATTGGCGTCCAAATATAATAGTGTTTAGAATGCTTAGGTGCGTCAAGTTAAGATGCAGCCCACTTCGTAAAATATCTTCGAAATCTCCAAGTAGGCAACTTCACTAAAGTAACTATCATATATACGTATAACCTGAACAGGTAGTAAGTCACGGTGATTAAAAAACAAAAGAAAACTACTTGTGAAAAACCCCTAGAGAACCCAACAAATTTCAACCCAATGCAAAGCAATGTAAGTTGTAATACCTTAGACTGCTGGGCCAACACTACAAGTAAAATCAAATATATTTGATAAAGATAGATTCCTTAGATCAGTTAGTAGCGTGTCTGACTACTACTACCAGGTTCGATTCCCGGTATGGCCGGAAAATATATCATTATTGCAATGTGGGTTTTTACCTTCCCCACTGATGAATCAAAGGCCGGACCCTGGGTGTTTTTTGTGTTCTACATTTAAGTTGGTGTGCTGTGATTAAATCAGTAAGTTTAGGAAATACACGTTGAATGGACTACATAAAATGGAAAAAAGAAATCCTTGGAACGAGTGGCCACGTGCTAGCCATGAAACACTCTTTTTAGCGACCAAACTCGTATAATTTTATGACGTGTTAACACTTTGACGACGCTACCAGCGAAAATATTTACTAAAATTTCGAGAAAACCGTTTGAAAAAAAACTTTAAAAAATGTTTTTATTTAATACAGCCTTTAAATAAATAATAAAAAAAAAATCGACGAGCGTCATTAGCTTTACAGTCTTGACATACAAGTTAGTCGTTAGTTAAAAAGAGGATTTAAGATCGAGATTATGGGGAAGGGCTTGTAGTGGGGAAGGGGAAGTAAGAGAGGAGACGCCTAAAGGAAGCCACTGAGAAAAATAGAGAAATGCCCCCTCTTTGACAATCATTTTTTCCCCCCATCCTTCCCAACGGAGCGTGCCAGAAAATTTACAGTCGAGTCATTTCTTCTTGGTGTCGTTTTGAAATGACATGGTTAACTTTGTTTTCTCACGTTCCGTCAAGATCATTAATTTCATGTTTCTTTTCCCACCTTCCACCCCCCTGACTACTGTAAAATGTCAGTCTCGAAATGTCATTAGCGCTTCCTCCTAGAAATAAGACATGTGTACGAATGGTTTCATATCACGTCTGACGAGATATGTTGAAGAAGGATTGATGATATATTTTAATATCTGGTTTACAGTATTTGGTACCAAAAAATCATATAAAATATTAGTTTTTTAAATTTGAAGTATTTAACTATCACTTTCTGAACCGATTGATTATATCAGCAAATGACTAATAAACTAATTTAAATCTAGAACAGATTCAACACTCAGTCGCTTGTTGTTAATTCATCACTGTGAAAAGGGGAAACTTACATTTCACCATTGATAAGGTTTTAGGAATTGCCTGGAATGTAGCCTGGTATTCTTAACTAAACGTTACTTGTTATTGAATTATTTTCTCCCCTTTCTTCCCCCCAACCTCTTCCTTCCACCTTGCATTACTACCCAAATGGGGTGGCAGTGTCGTAACTAGGGTTGCTGTCACCCCTATGGACTTCCTGTCTGTACCTCGGGTTAAAGCCGAAATAATTATTTTATCGATTGGGCTAAAACTTACTATCTGGGTTTTCATAAGATCCCCCCCGAGTTTTTTTTTAAATTAGATAACCAACCCTAAATTTAAGGGTAGTGTTTACTAAAGGGCAAAAAGAGAAAAATCAATTTCCTTGAAATTTGTTATAACAATTTTTTGATTACATTTTATATCTATACACGGTTTATTACTATAAATAAGATGGCAATTCTCATTTTCTCATAAAAATTAATTTGAGGGTAATTTACATGGGGAAAATTTTCCAATTTTGATTATTTCTCCACAACATCTTGAGATACGAAATAACCTATAATTGTAAAGTTGTAGCACTATTCAAGATACATCTTTTTCTTGAAATATATTTTATAAAATCGATAATTTCTGAGATATAAACAAAATAAATATAAATACTTTTTAATTCAGGTCTTTGAAAATGAATTTGATTCTTATACTCTTTGATGGACAAATATGTTTCTCTTTTCTAAATTTTCCCGTAATAGTGTTCCTAATACCTTAGAGTAAGTAAATAACAGTGTGTATTATTTCATTTATGATCTTTGGTGTAGTGTTTCTACAAAAATGTATATACCTACTAACTCGTTTCACAAACCTTAGGAGTTATTAGTAGATGTATATTCTAAAATAAAAGCAGGTGAAAGTCTGTGTGGTGCACCGTACCATTTATTTGTACTGATGTTACTTGTAAATTGTAATTCTTGCATGTGACTAAAAGTAATGGCAATAATAGTGACATAAACACCTTGCAAAATTAAAATTGCACCTTTAAATTACAATATTATAATATTATATTAAGATTATAAGCATAACCCAAATATATTTACATTTACAAGGTGTCATGTGGTTAAGGTGAAAATTCGGTAGTATAACACTAGAAAGTAAAAACGTTTACGAGCTACATTAAAACTATATTCATTTTAAATCGTTAATCTTTATCATTACATGATACACATTAATAGATTAGGTTTGCATAATAATTAACGCTCCAAAGAATGTAGAAGCTATAAGTAAATGCACATTTCAATATACTCAAAATATTATACCTATGAAACTAGGAAATTTGACAAAATCAGCGACTCTAAAAACCCCAGCAGTAACGAAAACAACAAAGCGTGCAGACGAAATTCGAAGAGTAATTGTAATTGGGTAATTAAGACAACTCTTACCAGAGCGTATGCGCATTAGAAGGTTCAAAAAATAAGTTAGCATGAGGTATGTTGATACAGTTCATGTAAGCTGGGCTTATAAAAAAATTTTATGTGGTTATAAATAGCTAAAAGGATTTGTTTTTAATAATAAATTTATATCAATACACTACATAAAATTTGTATAGACTGTCACTTTGTTGTCACCCCCTCTTAAGTTGTCACCTGGTGCGGTCCACCATCCCCTAGTGATGCAATTGAAACTTATAGATGAGAACGAATTTTTTTAGAAGAACTGTAGGCCTACTTGTATATAATTAAACTTAAAAATAATTATAGCCCAACAACACTGTTTTACACCGTACGTCTGACAACCTTGTGCTAGGGTGGAGGGGGGCGAAGCTCATTACATAGGCCAAATAAAGTTTTCACACCCTCCAGCACGGTCAATGAATAATAATTGTGGCCCTTGATAAGAAGTAATTGAGAAACATTAGTTTAAGGCGTCGCTCTCTCAATAGACTGGACTTCCGATAAAGGGAGAGAGGGAAGGTTCGGAGCTTAAATCCTGGTCAGGTGTAGTGAGGGTTATGTTTTCCTAAATAGTTTTCCCCTCTCCCTCCAAACAAGTGTGGATACACTTCCTCTAAATTCAACCTTCCTCGTCCATAACTCACTAGCTTAATCAATATAGTATGTGTGTAACACGAACGGGTAGTAAAGACTTGGTTTTAAAAAAGAAAAAAGACGGAAAAAAAATTATTCATCCAAACGTGTTAATTTTTTTTTGTTCCTTTAAAAAGACGCTTTTCAACCGCCCTGGCAATCAAACAATATAACATCGTCAAATATTCCCTTGTGACGGTAGTTTCTATAGACAGCGATGGGAATTTAGATGGTTTTATATTAATATATGTAAGTAAGTAAGTATGTATGTATGTATGTATGTATGTATGTATGTATGTATGTATGTATGTATGTATGTATGTATGTATGTATGTATGATGTGTGTGTGTGTGTGTGTATGTATGTGTGTCCTCCATGAAAGTTGTTGCGGCAATCCCCCATACCACTCCAACACACACTCACACACACATACACACATATACTTACTGTGATATGAGAAATGTCGTATTGTTGTTGGGTACTTGTGTGTTTGTCTTTGCTCCTACCCCTAGCTTGTATATTGTACTTGCCCGAATGTAAACTCCAAGTTTCGTTTGGGACAAATAACATGGCGGCCGAGGAAGAGGCAGAGGGGGCAGGGAGTGGAAGTTTGTGTACTCTTCGCTGAGAAACTTTGTACGTCTCAGTTTTAGTATCAGATCCGACATCCTCTAGTCCTTATCGTGGGGGAAGGACTGCTCGCTACTGTTGGAAGGTCGCGAGAATACTTTGAGCTTTTGAAATGGTATTTTGCAAGGCTTCTGTTCTTTACTCTGACGTAGTAAGCAGGTGTACGTTTTTGCTGCATCCTCGCTGCTGGCTGCACGCTACTGGTAGAATGTCGCGAGGATACAGTGACCTTTTGAAAAGGTCGGCCGCAAGGTTATTGTGTCTGACTCTGACCTGGCAAGTTAAATATCATATTAGCTACAAGCTACTGTTGTAACGTCTAGAGAATACCTTGACCTTACGAAAGGGTCAGTCGCGTTGCTAGTGTATTTGACTCGAACCTGGTGAGTCAGGGATTCTATTAGCTAAACGTTACTGTTTCAACGTCTCGAAAATACTTTGACCTTACGAAAGGGTCAGTTGCAAGGCTAGTGTGCTTGAATCTCACCTGGCAAGCCAGGGATTCTGTTAACTTTACGCTACTGTTTCAACGTCTCGGGAATACATTGACCTTTAACAAGGGTCAGATGCAAGTCAATATTTATTGTGTTCTACTTGATAAAATAAATTTGATTTCATTTTAAACTATCAAATAAGTTTCTTCTTATATTGAACCCATTATAATTAAACCTGCCTCACCTTTCCTCCACCAATAATCTTGAGTCAAAATTGATTGAGGCCCCCATTACCTTTTAAAAAAGTATATTACTCCCTCAAGAAAATACCGCCCTCTTCTTTGAAAAATATACCACACACTCCCTCGGAAATAATCCAACCCCTCTTTAAAAAAAAGCACCTCCCTTGAAAAAAATTATCTCCCCCATCTAAAAAATATCTCCCCCCAAGATAAAATATTTCTTCCTTGAAAAAAATCTTTCCCTCTCGAAAAATATTTATTTCCACCTCTAAAGAAATATTTCCTTCCCCCACTCCCGTAAAAAATATTCTCCCCCTTGAAAAAAATCTACCTCTTTCTCAAAAAAATCTCTCTCCCCTCTGACCCTTGAAAATGACTCTCCATCCTTGAAGAAAGAGAAACGCTTAGATGAGGTGGGTGTAGTTATGTTGTAAGGGATGGTTATGGGGTGGGGGTGGGGATGTTTTGGATTGATGAGACTAGTATCACTAATTGATACAAAAGTACTCGTTAGTTGAAAACTTCTTGACACCGGAGCAAGAGGTGAGACTTGAACTAATGACCGTGAAATCACGACCCTTCACATCCGGTCCAACCCAGTCTGCTGACAGCACGACCAACCCCTAACCACATGTGTGGTGGACACCCTAGTATGACACATGTGCTCGGGAATAAAACGGCGCAAAGCAATTGTATTCAGTTTTTATTTTAGCACCGTATCTTACTAACGTTCTGGTTATACGTTTATGTACTAGTTACGCTAATGTTTTCAAGGGATGAGTAAGGTTAAATTTAGAATAACTTTACCCACATTTGCGTAGAGGAAGAGTGTAAAACCACGTTCAATACACCTGACCTAGATTTGAACCACGATCTCCCCGTCATCGGCAGCCCAGTCTAATGTGAGAAGTGAAGCCTTAAACATCAACCCACATAGGCTGGTACATGGACTAAGGCGTAGCCTCGTTCGGTTCTACGAACGCAGGGATGTCCTGTGTTTGAATCCTCGCCAGGTATATTGAGGTGATTTTCTAATCTCCCTCCACGAAAGCTTGACTTCCGTATTTATATAATATAAGGTTAGAAATACACAAAGTACGTAAATCTATTTGTCTTGCTCGTCAAGGTTCTTTAAGAAAGTATTTTAAAATACAAAATATTAACATTTGAGTATAGCTATATGTTTTATTAAAGAAGTAAAACATTTGAGCCGGTTTCCACTTTGATAAATAAAAGCCTTATTCATTCGTGGGGGCTCTCGAAGGTAACTTTTTTAAAGTGAAATGAAGTCGATGCGAAGCAAAGTCGAAGCCAAAGTTGATTTTATTTTAAATAACCCATTTAGATAACCTAGGCAAAAAGAAAGATTCTGAGTGAAAAAGAACTCCGCGGCGTCAGCCCGATGATTGCGATTTTTTTTAATAAATAATGTTAATCATGGATTTTTCTTTCCCTTTTTTATGTTCCCTTAAACTACTGCGGCACCCCTACTGATCCTTCGCGACACACCGTTTAAAAAAAAATCTGTATTAAGGGATGACACCTTGGTGGTCTTTACCTCTGGCAAGAGGCCAAGATGGCGTGACTTTAAACCTCTTTAGGGATAATAACAACATTAAGACCACACTACCCCATTTGGTGGCCGCATGGTCTAACGCGCTACTTCCGTGTTGACTAGACTGCCGATGTCGGGGAGATCGGGATTCAAATCCCGGTCAGATGTAGTGAGGGTGGTTTTTTACCATATGGTTTTATCCTCTCCCTTCACGCATATTCGGATACACTTCCTCAAATTTCGACCTTCCTCATCTTTAGTATTATTACTATTAGCACCGCGTCTTACTACCCTTTCGGGTTGTACGCTAATGTGTAATGTTAGGGTGATTGTGAGATGAAATGGAGAACCTACAGTTTAACGTGGGATCCGAACCACGGTGGAGGTCTGGCATTCCCCACATTCACAAGTTGTGATTAATATACGTCTTGTCAGAGGTGAAGGAATGGTTTGGCAATCAGTTAAATCTGTGTCGGTTCCTAGGTTTGAGCCCCGGACCCCCAGCACCAATATTTAGTAAATTAACGTAATTAGTAGAGATATCCCTATAGCCCGGACGGGTAGTAAGACGTGGTGCTATAAAAAAATTGTTAAAACAAAGTGATCTTTGTGTCTTTCTTTCCCCGAGTGCTCTTAGGAAACTGTTAGAACAAGGGCTACGCTGGCGTCAAGCGGTCTACCAGTTCCATCCCAAACCTCCTTGGTCCTTTTATTCATTCATTTTACTGAACCAAAGATTTTACAAGAGACTCACCAACATTCACCGGGTCAGTATTATCTAGGAGACTCATCCGTTAGTAGAGACCAGCGATTCTCAACCTTTTGGCGCTGATGTACACCTTGGTAGCTCATTTAAATAAATGGTGCCCTTTAAATTAGCAAAGTGTTTAGTTAAGAGGTTAGTAGTTATTTCGAATTGATTGCAATGAAAATAAATGAACCCATAATGAGATTTAAAAACAATGTAATAATAAGCTGAATAAGTAGTATATATATACTATTTATTCACCTTATTATTACATGGTTTTTAAATCTCATTATATATATATATATATAAATACACTACTTATTCACCTTATTATTACATTGGTTTTAAATCTCATTATATATAT
>CABFVX010003310.1:22602-89259 GCA_902151425.1 Timema shepardi
CCCCCCCCCCCCACCACCACCACCACCACCATAATTAGATGAGCTTGACATTTATACGGTGCGCACACCGGAATTCGAACCTTAATATCTTTATAACGGTAGTACTTCCTGCACCCACACCATTTTTCCGGTCGACAAGATTTTTCTAAAGCAGGTATAATGTTTACCCGCATTTACTTCAAAAGTCAATCACTCTGTCACCAGCCTCTAGTGACGCCTTAGACCATATGACCATCGATGCAAGTATACAAATTTAGACGGCGTGCGCAACGGGATTAAAACCTAGATATCTTTAGCACACCTAATGCCTGTTAGAACGGTCGTACTTACTGCACCCCACAATTTTGTTGGTTGACAAGATTTTTCTAGACCAGGTATAATGTGTACCCACATTTGCTTCAAACGTTGATCACTCTGTCACCGGCCGTATAGTGACGCCTTAGACTATGCGACCATCGATGCACGTATAAAATGCATTGTGATGTTAGATTGCTACCAAGGACAGAGTGGAAATAAAAATAAACAACAGAAAATTGTTTTTAATGTTATCATCTATATTTTGTCATGTAAGGAATACCTGGCCTCAACCGTGGTTCGGATTCCACTTTAAAACGTAAGTCCTCCATTTCATCTCACAATCACCCTACTATTACACATTAGTGTAAGTGCGTATAAAACCGAACGGGTAGTAAGACGCGGTGCTAATAATAATATATACAGTAGCCCCAGGGCTTCTTTGGTGCTGACTGACAGCGTTGAAGAGTTACCAGACCAAATTATGTATCCCTACGCCGTACCATATGATCTGCAAAAACACGTATTTAGCAGCTGACACTTCTGACGGTCAACATTTAGGTATATACCTAAATGTTGACTGTCGGAAGTCAGCTGTGAGCTGTTAGTCAGCACCAAAGAAGCCGTGGGGCTAGTGTAGCTCTTATATTATTTCATAAGTTATAAAGAATTTTATTTTCGTAACTATATTTTAACGAAATAATACATCACAAACAAACAATAACACAAACAGACAAACACTTCCTTTTATTATTATAGAGTCCTGTTCTGTTAATATAAATATTTGGATAGCCCAGATGGGCGGTCCGGCCCACGAAAGAAAAATCAAAGAATAACAAGATCTTAAATCTCAATATCGAGATTTATTCCCACTGCACCACAACGAGATTCGAACCGAATCCTAGAGATAAACATGACAGCTGAGCACTGTCTCACTGAACTATAGTCCTATGTTCATAGGAACAACCACTATATCTAATTTCACGTATTCATACGTCAATACAAGTGATCTGCAGCAACCTATTTGATATACTATCAATAACTATCCTTCTGGAACATTTTCTTAATCATCCCTAACGCACGTTTTGCTAGAAAGGGTACGTGTCACTCATATAGTTATGGCGGGGGAGGTCGTGGGATCGAATCTCACTCGGATGAACTGGGGTGGTTTTCTACTCTCCCTCACTACTTGTAAACGCCGGAACATTTTTACCTCACGCTTCCGGTGCATGTCTGATACCTACATTCGCGCATGTCGACGGACGACACCAAACAAGCAATTTTAGTAGACTCTTGTGGTGGTGGATAGCGACCCATAACTGAGAATTCCGAGGCCCCTGATTGTGCATAATCAGAGTTGTGTCAATGAGCTCTAGTTGCAGGAAAAATCCATTACTACATAGGGGGTGTGGGGTTGCGATGACGACACCGGTAAAACTCATTGTAGTGGGGAGAGTTGCCAGGGTTAATGACCTGGCTCACAGTTTCAAGGTTACGATCTATTCCTGTCTTGTCGAGCCACCAAGCTGGCGCCAGTCATCAGGGAAAACCCATCGCAACATCATTCAAGGTCGTGTTTTCTATTACTGTCACTTCAAGCCGCCAAGCTTGCGCCAGTCATCAGGGAAAACCCATTACCACATAGATGGGTGAAGGGAGTAGTTAGGGGTTGCGATGACGACACCGGGAAAACCCTTTGCAGGGATGAAGAGGGGGTTTCGAGGGTCATTGACCTCTTGTACTAGCTCACTATTTAAAATTCACGATTTATTCCTATTTTATCTTGCCGCCAAACTGGTGCCAGTCATCAGGGAAAACCCATTGTCACATAGAAGGGAAGGGTTGCGACATAATTCAAGGTCGTGAACTAATCCTGTCTTGTTGAGCCGCCAAACTGGTGCCAGTCATCAGGGAAAATCCATTGCCACATAGAAGGGGAGGGTTGTGACATAATTCAAGGTCGTGAACTAATCCTGTCTTGTTGAGCGGCCAAACTGGTGCCAGTCATCAGGTAAAACCCATTGTCACATAGAAGGGAAGGGTTGCGACATAATTCAAGGTCACGATCTATTCCTGTCTTGCCCAGCCGCCAAAATGGCGCTAGTCATCAGAGAAAACTCATTGCCACATAGAAAACCAGAAATAAACCTTTGCGACATTGAAGGAGGACAACAGGTCACTAAACCCATGTCATCATAGAAATAACCAGAGGAGAAATTCAGGTCAGAAAGAAATATACTGGCACCAGGTATGAGTCACCAGGGAAAACTCAGGTTGAAGTGTTGCGACATAGCACGCAATGATTATGTCACACAACTCGGGTTCAAAGGTCAAATTAGGGCCATACGCCGTACTAGACTACTCATGACTTGAGGTATGAATACAGGAAAGTAGATTTATAGCTTTTTGATATTTGTAAGATAGGGTTCTTACGTTGAAAATTTAACCGTAGGCATCCTCGAAGCCCAATTTTCCCGTAGAACAAAAATGAACAATAATACGGTAGCAAGTCTACAATAAGTCCAACAACACAACTAGTTTGAATATTTTTAACGCTCCTACCCAACAACCTCCATCATTTTATAGGCTATCCTGACAGATATATATATATATATATATTGATACTGGGCAGAGGGGGGGAGGGGAGGGTCAGTGGCAATGTAATAAAATTAAATATTAAAACTTAGTTTATTAGAACATAACTGTTTTGACATTATATCTGAAGTTAGTAGTAATGATAAAAGTCTATTGATTTTTAATTAAAATTTTCTTTTGGAGTTAACATTTATTTATATTTTTACATATAAAGGATTCTACTTCGTGTCCTGATAGTGTTGAAAAAATATTCTTGTATTTGTGCGGTTTGTTGGTGCTAGGTTTGAGTCTTGGTATGTTGTGGTGTGTTAGGTTAAGTTATTTTTTACGCCATTTGATGATATAACCTTGTGTCTAAAACGTGCACTTAAAATACCCTTGGTATTTATTTGTTTCCTTACGGCCCATTGCTACGATATACATTTTTATTAAGAGAGCGTTTCGCCGAGCCAAAGGTGTTAAGTGCCAACTCCCAAGTTGAATTTCACGGCCCATGTCTCCCAGAGCTCGGGATACCCCCTACCCTCCCTCTTCTTGATTTGTTGGTGCGACTGGCACCACTGCCGCTTGACAAATGAGCTGCGGGGGGAGGGTGGGGAGATCCCGTGGTGGCGCGACTTAGGCACGTTTTACAAGGACTCTTTAAGGATGGGATTTGTGTGTGTTCCCTATCCCGTGGTTGTTCCTGGTAGGGAAGGCAAACATTTAACCTTCCTCTCTTATATCTCGTAAACTTTGGTCACGTATGTGTCTAATCAGGCTTTCTGGCTACCGGTATTTCACTCGCCGTGTTGGATTAAAAATGGTTTCCTGCGTTGAGTTATTTAAATAAATGAAAAATGTCATGACACAATCTTAATTTAAGAAGGAAAACTTGTGCGTCTGGGCTTCTCAAATTTCAAATTTTCTCAACTTCCATGTTGAACCAATGATGGCTTCTTGTGTTAACAGCATTGCTTACTTTGAGATTTCAAAGCTATTTTGCAAAGTGGGTTGCATCTTAACTTGACGCACTAAGTAAGTACTATCATACGTAACTGTACAAAATAAAATGAGAGGTTCACCCTTAAAGGGCTCTTGTCCATGTGCTGATAACCCTTTCCCTCTTCTTCTGACGAGCTTACAATGGCTTTTTAATTTTACAATTTTCTTGTTTCCTATTCTAGATCGACGTGATTCCATGAAACTTTTTTAATCGTCATCCTGGCAGGAAGATTCCTACAAACTATTTTCATGACCAAGACAAATAGCCTAAGCTGTATATGAGTTATAAGAAAATACTTTTATAAAAAACTACTTAAAGATAAAACATAGCAAATTTGTGACAGGATAAGAATATTTTTAGAATTATTTAAGAATTTCTGGCTTTGGTTTCAACGTTATATATTTAAAACTCGCTGAATAAAACGTAAATTCACTAACATGGGAAATCCTATCATCATCTACCGTGACGTCACATGTTGGCCACAACTATTAAGTTTTTTAAATGAATGAAAGTGTGACGCCATCATCTTGTTTTTAAGTAGGAAGATTTGTACGTCTAGGTTTATCTAACTACAGGTATTCTAACTTGCCATGCTGGCCCCAAAATGGTTTCTTGTACTTAGGTTTATAATAGAAAGGAAATAGCGATGTAATTATCTTGTTTTATGAATGATGGCTTGTATGTATGTCTAGACTTCTTTAATTATATGTTTACTCAATCGCAATAATTCTAGTGTAAAGAATACATGACATGTTTAGTTGCGACCTATTCTGTTTATCTTTAGTGACGTGGCTATACTATTGTTGCTTAAGAACAAGGAATTAAAAATATTACTTAGTTATGGCGTCAGTTTTATTAGAAAATCGACCAAAATTAGTTCTAAAATTATTCGTATTAGTGGAATGTATCATCACTATAATGTTAGTTGAGTGACGAATCACTCATGTTAATGCACTATTTTACTACATCGTATTTTGAAATTAATTGTTTATGGTGTCACTTTTTAAACAGAGTGGATCCCCGGGATCACATCCCATTTATGTGTTCTGGGGATGGATTTCCCTAAATGGCTTACCACTCTACTTCCACACAGATATGGCTGCATTTCCTCTAAATAATACATTTCTCATTCCTAAACAATTATCGTGATAAATACACACGCGTATATGCTAAATCGGTAGTTAGACGCAGTGTGAAAAATTAATGGTTTTAAAAACACTTTAACAGTTTTGGAATCTGTCGTGTTCCATTTCATCATATGTTATTCTCAACACATGTATGTGTGCAAAATTGCCTACCCATCCTAACACACGGCGCAAGGAAAACCATTAACACGTCTCCAATTTTTTTAAATTCTATAAAATGTTTTGACCACTTTGAACATAACAAATCTCAATTAACAAATATTGTATGACCTCATAACACAGTTGGTTTAACTGGTTTAAAAAAAGCTTAGAAAAGAGGTTTGGGGTATTTCATATGACATATTTATACCCTTAACACGTTCTAGCTAGATTTTTTTTCCCAAACTCGTTAACCTCAAGGCTATACACGACTATAATAAGCGTAAAGCGTAAGGTAGTTTTAGAGAAAGTGTACAAGAGTTTTCGTGGGACCAAAATTTCTTAATAAAGCGACCTTAGTCAAGATTCGAACCCGGACCTCAACTAGTCAGAATGTAAGTGTAACACCTTTCACCACTCACACACTGTTGCGGATCATACCCAGATTCGAACCTGATTACATTCAAGGAGAAACCACGCCCGTTTAGCAGCATAGGCCGTAAATGAATCTGTAGCAGGTGTACCAACTCATGGACCGAGAAATTTCTTTACAGGGAACGAGGGGGAAAAAAATCTATGGATGAAGGGAAACACTTCTCCATCAATCACGAAGACAACAAACAGAAAACATCTCACTACCCTCCCCCTCTTTTCCCCTCAACGCAACCGAAGGTTTATTTTAGTGTCTCCAACAAAGAAATCTTCTTCCTCTTTTCAGACCGCCGAGAAAACCATTGTTATAAATATTTAGCTTGAAGGAGGCCGCGCGCATTGTTGGAGTATGGGTTAGAGGGAAGGGGGGAGTTTGGTACTTGCGGGGAAGGAATGGAAACAGTTTTGACTAACCGTGTAAACATAACAGTGTCTATCAAACCAACCAAACCTCCACCTTCCTCCGCCCTTCCCCCTCCCCCTGCTCCGTTGACGAGTGTTTGGACAGGATCATTGATTACATCAAGACGGATCGTGAACGTTCAGTCAGCGACGGATATCGGTTATCATCGCGGTACCCTTGTCTTGAGAGGATGATTAAATATTCTTTCTGACAAATAAAGACTTTTTTTTTTAATTGGTGCAATTGATTTGGCCTTNTATATATATGAAGTGTACACTTGCATTTGCGTGGAGGAGAATGAGTCGTGGGAAGCCATTGAGTAAAAAAACAAAACACGCTTGGTTCGTTCGGACAATATTGAAAACGCTGATTCCTCACGTACCCGTCTCAAGGTTCCCTCCTCCCCCACACGCACATCACTGGCAAACGAGATCAGATGAGGTTTATACCTTAGCACGCATGCTCACCAATGTGTGTGTGTGTGAACAATTCGCAGCGTATTTTAATAGTTTGCTTAGAGCCGTTATTCACCAAAAGCTATTAAATATTCTCATTGAGCTAGAATCTAGTTAATAGATCCTTAGCAAACTCTGTTTGTCGTGATACAGATCTAGTTAAGGGGGTCAGGCTCGTTGAGCTTCTGGTGCAGGCCATGTCAATCTTTAAAAGTGGGTTTAAATCCCAGTTGGGTTTTAAATCTGCAAGTGAATAATTGTTCATTACTAGTGAGCTACAAGGTACTAACCGCCTTTCCCGATTATTTTCTCTTTCCTCAATATTACGTTAAACTCCTGTAAATGCCATAAAATGAAAGGATGGACACCCCTAGATTATATTATAGTGTTGGATATTGACGCTTTTCTCTTTAGGGTCCGATGTTTGAATCTTGGTAAACTATTCTTTAAATATATTTTTAGCACCATGTCTTACTACTCCTTCAGGTAGTATACCTATGTTATAATTACACTAATGTGTTAGGGGTTAGGAAGGTTGAATTTGAGAGAAAGTGTACCCGTATATAATTGGAGGGAAAGTCCCCCTTAATACATCAACTCGAATCAAAACCCTGATATCTCCGTTTTCAGCTGATTAATTTATTTTGAGGGTAGTGCCTTAGGCCATGCGTCCACCAAAGCGGGGTTTTTAAATAGTAATTTACATTTTGGATTTTAGTATAAAAAGTAGTGCACTACATTAATGTTCCCTTCTTAGTCATTAATCGCCACAGTTATAAAAGTATTAAAAAACCTATTTTGTGTAGTTCTTCCCCTTCCTGTTTTTAACCTCCATTTAATCCTTTGTCACCTGATTTGGTAGTGAAATGTTCTAGAGCGTCACTTTCCTAATATATTGGATTTCTGATGACGCCGAAATTGGATTTCAAATCCTGGTCGGGTGTATTGAGGATGTTTTTTCCCTAAATGGTTTTCCACTCTCACTTTATAAAAATGTGTGTACATTTCCTTTAAATGAACCTTCCTCTTCCCTAACACATAAGCGTAAATAGTACAAATGCGGATAAACTGAACAGGTAATAAATACGCGGTGCTAAAAAAAGAACAATCCAACATCGTATTGTTCAACACAATAAGGTTGGCTGAGCCACCGTTATCGATAAGCTTGTCTGTCCATTTTCAGATTGTTTTTAAGGCTTTTGAGACTCTTATTAATAATTTACAAAACTTTCGCCGGCCACGTACCCATTTAAAGTGGTAGTGTAAGGAACGCAAGCTAAGAGCAGTATTTTTGCAGTTTGTATATCAGAACATTGTTTTGGTCAAAATAAATAAAATATTTCTCCAGCAGAAACATAGAGTTTAATTTTCTTATCATGGTAACCTTAACCTTAACAGTTGTTGAATATCTGTCGAATGTGTCCTGGAATTTAAAGATAACTTATCTTTATTTAAAAACTTTCTAAATTAATGCCGCTATGCAAATTACAGATTTTCAACTACTGTTGATGTCACCTTGTGAGGAAAATTTGACTTTTATGTTTCTATTCAAGCAATATATTTTATCTTGTCAAAAATAAAAGGGTTTGATATAAAATACATAAAAACACTGCCATTATCTCGGAAAAAAACTCACCACATTGTAAATCATAAACGCTCTTTCTAAATTTTAATAAAGCTTTTGTTGTAAGCTATCTAAAGCCATGGCAGAGAGGGCGTGGGATGAGAATGCTTATAAAATAACACAAAATAACTTCAAAATCTAAGTTAGTTTGTTCATCAAACAAACTATTGTCAAAAAATAGTTTATGATTTCTAAAACTCAGTGATCCGTCGAGTACTCCTTGAGGGTCACGCTTACCACAGTTTGAGAAACACCACTCTACATCATTCACGAGATTTTGGTCACACTCGAAGGGGATTATGGGACTTAAGCGTGAGCTCCGAAGTTGGGAGAATGGTGCATTGTGTAAGTCCAAATGTTGGTAAATATGGCCAATCCTTCTTTTATCGCCCAACAATAACATGTTTTTCACGCTTCTACGAGACTAAAGGAGTAAATTCTCCCTCTTCTTTTTTTTATGGAAAGGGATAAAAGGTGAAGGGTGGACTCAAAATTGAATATGTCACGTTGTGTCTTGGACCTAGCTTGGTCCCGTAATTATTATTGGTTCCTGGAGGGCCATCGAAATTTAGAATGATAATACAATTTTGATTTAGACCTAAATGATGGTAACAGTAAGTATAAATAAGGGCATGGAAAGTTAATTTTTATAGGGTTGTTCCGCTAGGAAATTTTACTACAGATTAAGCCAATCAAAGATTTTAAACATATATATGGACCCACCTATGGGGACTTAAAATTGCTATTATGCCCTAGCGTATAATTAATTAAAACAGTTAATAATTAAAAGTCAAAATGGCTCCTAGAGAGTAAAACCAAAAGTAAACAATTACATTATCAAGTAATCTAGATCCTAATTGCGTATTAAGTAGCTAAATTATTAAATTTGTTAATTACGGTTATAGCCACATCTAAATAACAGATTATTTAAAATGATTGACACCTGGACACGGAAATCGAACCTAGGACTTTAAGCTTAGTATGCCAATGCTCTAATTACTGAGATCTCCAGGAATCGTCCCTTAACCAGAGTCATTAATTCATCACTCTGATAGCGCGTTCTCTTAATTGGTCCCTCATATGTTGCTGACGATTTCTACACGTCCATCATATAATCTGCCTTAAAATATGAGTGGAGAATGACCCTGGGTACGGGGTGACTCCTGGATAGCTCTGTGGTTAGAGAGAAATGGAGTGCTAAGCTAAATATCTTGGGTTTGATTCTCCTGTCCAGGTCTCATTTTTCAATTTAAAGGATATAAATCCTTATTGCTATTGTTTTTTGTTTGTATGTATATTTATTTAAGTACATATATATACATATGTATGCATATATATGTGTATATATATATACATATATACATATATATATACATATACATACACTTGCTTGTTTCCACTATGGCGCAGCATATAAGGGCAATATTATAGTCCATCGAGGTAAGAATGCTACCATTCAGGGTAAACGGAGTGTACATGAAACTTGCACGTTATTTACGAGTTTTTTATACTCTGCAGCACAAAGCTGGCCTTCAAATAACCGGTGGTTGTGGTATCAGTGATAGTTCATTGTTAGCTAATGCGCCTATCACAGACTCTACCTTAAAATATGAGCAAAAAATGATCCTGAGTATAGGACAAATCATGGGTAGTTTAGTGGTAGAGGATTTTCATGCTATCCCAAGGGCTCCGGTTTCAATTCCCGTGTCTGTGTGCGATTTTTCAATTTATGAATACATAAATATACAGGTATCAAGTACATGTTCAGTGCTTATTTTTCACATCTCATAGGCTAATTCAATTTTTTCCCCATGACAATGAATAAGTTACACATGTGTTAGTATTAATTAGTAAATAGGGGTTATATGATGGTTTTAGCAAAAAGTAAAAAAATGATTTTCGACTGTTTGAGAGAGATGTCATGAACAAAATTTTGTCTTAAAATGATGCACATAAAATCAATAAGTTATATATAAAGTAATACTCATATATAACTGGGAAAAAAACCTATAAAAATAAATAATATAATTTCTTGAAAATGCATGTTAGCTGGACTAGTTTATTTTAACGGTTTGTTTTTTCTGTGATATTGTTTCTATTATTTTCTTTTACAATCGGTCAAAATCGGATCTGCCTTGTCTACGTACTTAACCCTCCCCTCTCCTCGACTGATGTATGGGACGGAGGCAAATTTGTAAACAGGAAGACAAGGATCAACATTATCCAAGATGAAGCAGAAAACGAACTCCTTAAAACTCTTGTGTGGTCGAAATATCCGGCCCCCAGCTGAAGATTCTGGTCCGCTGAGCACGCGGGACTTCCCTTCACAAGTTTACCAAAACTAAACTACCCCGGCCTCATGGACAAACGCCCCTTTGCCCTCAACAACCCTCTTCTAACCCACCTCCCCCTCAAACTCTCTAGAAGTTCGTGTGAGATCCGCGTGCTGAAAGACCTACTCCTTGTCCTGTTCCCTTGCCACCCATTCACCGATTCTTCACTCAGGGTTGTGGGAATGAGTAGGGGCGGAAGAGTGTTTTCCTTTAGATGTTTGCCGAAAATCTTGAGGATGTTCCTTCTATCTTATCTTGCAAGCACTTTTCCTTCATTTGGTCTCAAGGTCATAACAGGTGCCCGAAGGTTGTGTCAAAAGGCCACTGAGGTTTTACCTAAGGGTGGGTCCCGTGGTCTGCTAAGGGGCCCCTGAGAGTTGAGCTTGAGGTGGGCATGTAGGGAGCCCTAGCTTTTATATCAAAACACTTTGTTGGTCAAAATAAATCAAATAATTCTCCAGTCAAAACATAAAGAGTTTAATTTTCTTCGCATGGTGACTTCAACGATTGTTGACTATCTGTCACAAGTGTCCTGGAAATTTAATAACATATTTTCAAATGAAGATAAAAAGCTATCATGGAATTCCAGGACACCCTTGACAGATATAGAAGAACTGTTGATATCACCACGTGAAGAATTTTTTTTTCGGCTGATTTATTTGGCCGAAAGAAATGTTTTGCTGTAAAAACTGTATAAATACTAACCTTAACTCCCTAGCTCTACCATCCCACCTTTAGTTGGCGTCGCCCTTAACAAGGTAAATCCTTTCGTGACTCGCCGCAATGTGAAGGGTAGGCAACAATGTTCACTCTATGAAGAGAGAGTTCAGTATATTTTTTTGAATGGTTCCCATCTTTAAGAGCTTATCGAACTGCAAGGGTAGAAACTTACTGCTAACATTAGCACCCGCCTCAGTATTAGTCTGTACATACACTGTTGAAAAATTTAGGAAATCCAAGTATTCTAACTAGGCATCTAAAACTTTATACGTGTATATTTACCTCTTCAGTGGCGTGTCGTGGAGTGTAGCTGGGGTAAGCAGAGCTTGTTTAAACTGTACCTGTGAACTGTCTTATTCACTCAGTAGAGCATTCATTGGTCCAGTGGCGTGGCGTGAACTGGAGTGAAGTGTTCCTAGGGTAAGCAAAGCTTTTTAAACTGTACCTGTGAACTGTCTTATTCACTCAGTAGAACATTCATTGGTCCAGTGGCATGGCGTGAACTGGAGTGAAGTGTTCCTAGGGCAATCAAAGCTTTTTTAAACTGTACCTGTGAATTGTTATAATCACTCAGTAAAACACTTATTGGATGGGTATCAACAAAACTACATTCCCAAGTGAGTTATGTAGAGCATATACAACGTGAGATCGGTCAAATGGGGAACAAGTAGGTGAGAATATATCACAGGTACAGTATTAACAAGCTCTGTTTACCCTGAAACATTCCACGACACTTCATTGGCCTACAACTTACAATTAAAGAAGCCCCTTGGCCTATCACAGATCATTAAAACCTACAGAAAGGGATTTTAAGAAATTGACTCACATAAACAACCCCTTGGGTATTTCAAGATTCAATCATTTGTGATACTGATCACTAGTGCCCGAGTTTTGATGATCTAAAGGTGATCAAAAATGTATCCATAAAATTACCTTAAAATTCTAAAAAAATGGCTTAAAATTCTCAGAGCTTGACTTTAAAATATAAATAAAAACTCATAATGAATGCACAAGACTAAATCAAACAGGCACTTTACATATGGAAACTAAAAAAGATGTTTGCAATGAAAAGCTTAAACTCTTGCAGTCATCTAAATATAATATGGATTTAAAATATCTTATTCCTAAGTAATAACCGTCCTCTCCCAATGCAACCCTCTCCAGCTTAGTAGCAATATATCATCAGGAATGTGATAAATCCTACTAATACCTCAAAAATGCCTCAAATGTTCCAAAAAGAACGAAAATCCAGAAAATACAGCCTAAAAATCTAAAATGACCAAAATAAATCTATAAAAAATGTATTTACAACCAGCGAATGATAAAGAAAATGTATGTGCACATGAGTATTGTCTCTGATGTACATAAAAAAATGACATGTTATCAAAATTCATGTCCTGGTTATCACAAAAGTGTATATTCCTTGACTTGAAAAATTACACCAGGACACGGAAATCTAACCCGGAACTTTTGGCTTAGCGCTCCAATGTTCTTACCGGCGAAACATCCAGAAGTGTTACCATGCTTAGCGTAATTTTTCATTCATATTTTAAGGCAGAGTCTGTTATGGACGTGCATTGGTTCAATTCCCGTGTCTTGTTATCATTTTTCGATTTAAAAGAATATGAAATTTATAAAATGCAGTTATAATCGTACTCAATAACTTTAATATATTTAATTTTTAATCCATCATAAAGTGGTATATTAGAACTGTACTTGGCCTCACCAGAACCATAGCACTCAGGGGTAGGTCCCCAGTTGTGTTGGACACCTGACTTTACCAAGGCGTGAGCTCGTGAATATCTTCCTCCTCCACTAATCGGTAAGGTAGGTGGTCACTAAGAAGTGTTCACATCTTCATTGTTAGCCTTAGGAAAGCAGCGGCCAAGTGAGAACTGAGGAACAATTGCTAGTGAATACAAACATTGCTGTTTGTAATCTGTAGAGGCATCCTTGTTACAGATATTACCTGGTTTCCAGCTTGTATTGTTTGATATTTCAAAGAAACACCAATTCACAACAAAACAACATGTGTTGTGTGCTAGTAGCCCATCTCATCCCACAGAAGGCACCTAACTTAAGTAGGCAATACAGCTCGAACCAGTCATCTTAATATCCCGTCTCCCCCCAGATAACACCTATCGTAAGTGGGTAGTACAGCTCGAACCAGACTTTTAATAACCCGACTTTCTTCAGATAACACCTAGTTTAAGTGGGTAATACAGCTCTAACCATACTTTTAATAATCCGTCTCCCTACAGATAACACCTAGTTTAAGTGGGTAATACAGCTCTAACCAGACTTTTAATAACCCGTATCCCTACAGATAACACCTAGTTTAAGTGGGTAATACAGCTCTAACCAGACTTTTAATAACCCGTCCCCTACAGATAACACCTAGTTTAAGTAGGTAATACAGCTCTAACCAGACTTTTAATAACCCGTCTCTCCTCACGGACAACACCAAACCTAGATGGGTAGTCTAATACATCTCGAAACTTATGAGTTAACACAAGAGTGACGTCTTAGACCATGCGGCCACTAAAGCGTGTTACCAAAATATTACTTAAAATATTTTTAATACATATTGGTCCATTTAATTTGAGTATAGTGTATCCTTTTATTTACAGACTATTAAACAATAAATCGTAGATTCTATACATTTTTTAAAACCTTTTGATTGAATCCCGCCTTAGATTAATATTTATTTTCTGATCACTGTTTTAAAAGTGAGCCATAGCATATGAAACATAACTCTTCAAAATGTTTACACGCTATTTTTCCAAAGTGGGCATAAGTTTATAAGCGTTTCCCTTTCACTATCAGAGGAAATGCATCGTAAAAACGGGAAGTAGTGAAAAGAGAGATAGAGAGAAAGATTCACTTTAATATTTTTTAAATTTCTACTAAAGAGATTTTACTTAAAATAACGGAACATAAGTTGTAAACTTTAACACCCCTCCTTTACTCGTTCAGACGAGCCATCACTACAATCTCGTAAGAGCAAGCGTTTTACCACCCGTATTTCACAGCATGAAAAAAAATACCTCTTACCCCAACCCATCCCCCTCAGGGTTTTTTTATTCACGTTCTCACAAATATTTGTGAGAGTCTTTTGAAGTGCTGCTGAGGTTTATTCTGTCCTTTATATAACGCGCCGCCCGATAAACCCGCATGTACGTACGTTTCACACTCTCTGGTAGGACGACATATTTGTTCACATCCCTACCACGTGTTTCAGATATCGACCACCCTCAACTGTCAGAAGAAGATTGAATGATTGAAGAGCGCTAGTGTTCCCGTCTACTTTCCTTTATTTTTATTTTTACCTTCTTCATATCTTTCTCTCTTTTTATTTACCGCCACATTAAAATATACAATCATTCTCTTACACCGTTTCCGAAATGTATTCTTTACCCTTTTTTTCCAAACATCTTTTGAACTTGGTGGGATAAAAATATTTTTACTAGTTTTTATAAACGTTTTTTTAACCAAATGTTCTCTTTTTATAAAAGAGACGTTTCCTGAAATATCGGTGCTCGTTGTTTTTCTCTTGTTTCCATTCATTATTTTTATGTAACTTGTTTGGTTCTTGACTAACTTGGAATAAAATATTGAAGAACCGACATCTTGTTTTTATTTTAGTTTGAAAAATATTAGTGAATTGTATGTTATTATAGTTATGTTACTTACTTCCTCGTGACAGCAAAATATATTAATTTATTGTTTTGTTTTTCTAAATTTAGATGGTAGATGGAACGTGCGCTTTCTAAGTCAAATAATTAAATAAGTACACGTCTAACAGACTAAGTTAACCAAAAATAAACACAACGCCCGGTCCCCGTATGAAAGGGAAAGAATCAAACTCAAACGTAATTGGCATACATTATTTTACCACACTGTGAGTCCAACGCGAAACTTTTCTCTATGCCTTAAGATGGGATGTAGGAGACGTGAGAAGGGTCAGTGCGTTTTTATGGCAAAACATTATTTTGGCCGAAATAAAAATAATATTGCTTCAATACTGTAACAGTACATTACATTATGTTACAATAGAACCTACCCCATGCTGACATTTACGCATAACTCTCTGTAATTCATACTACCCACTCCAATTATACCGACACTAATAGAATCCCTACAATAGTACTCTTATCTATTGTAGATCACGTAGTTTGGTACGACATATTAAACAATTCTGAACAATAATATTCTCTTTACATAATAAATCTTTACATATTAAAACTGTTCATGTACTTACCGATTGAATCTTCTGAAACTAGCAACCACCACGACTGGCCTACACCTATCATCCTAAATCTACGAGTGGGCAGAGTGAGCTATGATGCAACATCAGGCAGACGTCCACTCCAACCTATTCAACTAACACGTAATGGGCCGGCCAGTATTGGCCAAGACTAGAGAATGACTATTCACCTGTCTTCTGATGGGAGAGAGATGAACTACTTTCAAAACATCAGGTGATTGAAGATATGGTTTTGGAAGTTGGATGGAGCCCTGACAACAAATGGTCTACGTGACCATCCAAAACTTCGAGAAGGCCGTATTGACGTCACCAACCGTGTGTTTAATTCTACCACCTTGATTCCATTGCGACGAAACCCACTACATATTGTGATGTGCGTGTATGCTAAAATGACTATTTGATTTCAACGCTTGACCGAGGAACATTGTCCTGGACCTAGGCAATGTCAAGATAAAACATTTATATATTATATCTTCTTCAGAATCGTAATTATGGCGATTTATTTATTGGACTCTGATTTAAAATTAACTCTTAGTGTCAGCCATGTTACGTGTTGTAAATGTATATATTATCTAAATTTATTTATTTTAACCTGCTCGTTAAATTTGATATGAGGCTCTATACTTTATCTGTCACCACTGGGGCGCTAGAGTCTTTTCGAGTGTTAAATCTTTTAGACAACCACAATTGGTAATTGACTTTGAGTTGAACGAGATAAATGTAAATTGTTTTGAAATTGTGGATACTATTAATTATTTTTTAATCATTAAGGTAGCATTTCTTATTTTTGTTTGGATTTTGAAATATAGTTTAATGTAAAGTAATTTGCTGATCATTTAGATTAATTATAATAGTTTTTAACTTTAGTATATTTTCTAATCTTATTCTATGGTTTGCTTCTAATATGATATTTTCATTATTATTTACTAGTAGGGTTATTGTTTTCATTTCCTAATATTGTGTCAGGATCGGATCGTCCCGGGGGAGTTTGACCAAAGTCTGTTAGTCAAACTCTTGCATAATTTAAAGTTTCTTATAGAAAGTAAACATGTAAAGTTAACGTTTTTGAAGTCTTTATTCTTAGATATGAAAAATACACTTTGGTAACATTTTGAAGGTGCCCATAAGGCCCTTATTATGTCCTTATGTATTACCCTGGTGGATATTAATTATTTTGATTTATTGTGCTAAATTCAACGTTACGGGTGTTCTGTTTCTTCAAGACAGACCCTATTGAATTTTGATAGATTACGAGTTTTATAACTTTTTCTCAAGTTATCTGCGTGAATTAAAGATATGAAGTCATTATATATTTGTTTGGTTTCCATCATATCTCAGTTTGATTAATGAGATCATGTAAAGTTTTCTGCTATAATGTTATTGTTCTGAATAAACCGTTCATATTGTTGCTTTTAAATATTGCTAATAATTTCCCTTGTCACTTGTTCAATAGCTTTCTCTCACTCCTTTTTATCTTATTTATGGTCGTAAATAAAAGGTAACAGAGTGGGGTGTAACAATACAAACATCGTTTAATTTTCTTCACACGGTGTTATCAACAGTTGTTGATTAGCTGTCATAAGCATAGTAGTATTAGACGAGAAACTTTTTAAATGAAGATAAAAAGTCATTAAATTTCAGGACACCCTTGACAGACATTCAAGAAATGTTGAGGTCACTATGTGAAGAAAATTAAACTCTTATGTTTGTACTGGAGCAATATTTCATTTATTTTGGCCAAAATAATGTTTTCCTTTTTTAAAAATACTGAAAAACACTGGATTTTCCTCGCATCCACTTCAATCCAAACTTAACTCAGTACACAAACGCGTTTTTTTAATCAACAATGCAATATAGGCTTTATTTACATCAGGGCTTGGGTTCACTAACGAGTGCAGTTCTGCTCCGGTGCAAGTCTAGAAATGGCGCAACTTTCCACCCAAGATACTCCCAAAGATGCGCCTTGTTATTTGCTCCATTTCCGTATTCACTAAACAAGGCGCAAACAAGTGGCAAGATTATGGTGACGTCACCATAAACGTCATCAATTGCGCTCTTTTCGACCAATCCTTGTGAAGAATTTACTTTCAAAGTCACGACTACTTTATTTTAAATCTATAATGAAAATTACAGCAAATACAAAGATTTCTAAACATTTTGCTTATAACTAGAAATACAATTAGAAGCGGCCTCTTTATGAGTGCTTCCCCAGTGCCGGCTCGTAGTTAAAATTAGTGGGGGTGCTGCTCCAGAAAATGTTTAGCCTTTGTTTTAAAATTGTGTAAAAGGAAAAAAAAAAGTATAAAAAGAAAATATATTCATGAACTTGATAAAATCTCAACAAAAAAACAATTTTTTACTTACTTTCACATACATTGTTACAGTTAAAGCTTGATCTATTCATTTAAAAATTAAATTCATTCTTCTTGTTTTAATCTGCGCAAAAAGTTCAATAATTTTCTCCTTGTTTTAATCTGCGCAAAAAGTTCAATAATTTTCTCCTTGAGGACATTTTTCTTCATTGAAAGTACTGCAAGCGCATTTAGTCTTTCTGTTAAATAAAGGAACCGAAAAAAAGAGAATCAAATAGAATAGCTGGAAGCAGAATAATAATCTAATTCCACACTCTTCTACACTTTATCACATTCAAGAATATGGTACACGGCTTTTAAGCACAACATAGGCTGAATAAAAAAACTTCCTTCCACCATCACGCCAGAGCCGGCACTGCGAAAGTAACAGTGCTTCTCTACCTGGCAGTCCCACCTTCCTCCTATGTGCGCATGCGCACAACAGTATTTAGTGACTAGATATATTTGGACTTGGAGCAATACAAACCTCTTTGGATCTAGACAAAGATCGCACAGTTCATGGTTTTGTTTTGTAACAATGCAAGTAATGCCATTGCCTTGTTTGAATGTAAAAATTCAACAATAAAAGGTAGGTAATTACTTTGTACCACTGTCTAAATTGAAACAAATTTTGTGCTTGACAGACATATTTTATTTTAATTCCTTTATTATTAATTGGAGTACAGCTAGGCAACTAACTGTATTTTAAGCCAATACGATAATATGCCGTCATTTAAATTTATTGAAGTGACAATCATGATTTAATAGTTGCGCATACTCTTGAATGGTGGCAAATAAAAGGCACAACTTTGCTCTCAAATTGCGCCTGCTTCTTTTAGTGAATAGGGATTTGGGCACATCTTTCAAAATTGCGCCGGCGCAACTATTTTCTTCCGTTAGTGAATCCAAGCCCAGCAGAATTATCTCAATGGGAGAGCATGGCTGACTTTTACATGGCTGACCTGGGCTCGATTTAAACCGACCATATTGTAGCTTTTCCCCAATATCGTTTTACACCCTCTTTACTTGCGAGTGTTGGTGCAGGTTATTAAAACCATCCTTCTCTATCTTGAATCCTTAGATCTGATATCAACAACTTACGAATGATATAATATTGACAACTCCAAAATTCCTTGGCGCCAGCCCACAGTCGAGTCACACCGATCGGGCGGCCATTGTCTGTTGATGCCAACCTCAGCGGATATAGGGTATAATGTGGTCAACACAACGAACCCTGCGGCCATTAATCTATGTTTTCTAGACCACAGCCATTACTTTTTTTCATTTAAATAACTCTTAATTTGTCCTCACGATGCTTACTGAGTTGTCCCCATTCCAGACCCACTGCTTCACAGAAAATCTGAAAGTGCTGTAGATCAAGCTGGGGACCTCTGAATCTGTAGCCAGGGACTCTAACCAGCAAGCTACAGAGACAACAATAACAAAAATCATTAAAATATTTTAATTAAAGGGATAATAATAATAATAATGTTAATAAAGTAGAATTTCTTCAGCACTCTTCTTGAGGAAGGGTGAAAAGACAATTACGTTTGAAATTTCCTAAATATAACAAATCAGATGTAGCCGTATGATTTAAGTAAGAACAGTGCATACCAGTTGTCACGAACACTAGCGCTTAATATTCTACACCTGAACTCAGTTGGTAGAGCATCTGCCTACTGAGATACAGTTAATGGGTTCGATTAAGTATCATTGGGGGGAAATCCCGGTCGGGTCTACTGAAAGTGGATTTTCTAAATGGTTTTCCACTCTCCTCCCGCGCAAATGCGAGTATATTAACTCTGAAATGCTTATTTTCCCATTCCTACCGCATTACTCCATTAGAGTAATAATTATAGATGCGTATAGCCTGAACTGGTAGTAAACCACGGTGCTTAAACAAAATACGCACACGCACTTCCCACAGGCTGTAGTTTGCCCATCTTTGCCTTAGACCATTCTATCACCACGTCCTCACCGTAGTCCTCTGGCTCTCCTAATATTTCCTCCGAGGTTTGTCTCCTAACGTTCACCCTCCAAACCCCTCCTCTCACTCTCACTCGTTCGTCCTTGGTAAATATTATGCTAAGCGTCCTGGAAGGTGCGGGTCCCACATGGTTCTGGTAGCTGCGTCAGAGACATGAGCTACCCCCAGCCCGCTACTCCACCAGCTGAACAAGCAGTTGATGAATCCCTCCCTCTCTCTTCTACATCACTGACAACCTCACCACTCTTACCCCTTACACCCCCGCCCCCCTCCCCAATGGCCATCATGACACCCCAGAGATCTTCACCCCCTCTCTGTCTATCTTCTTACTAGATAGACCCGCGCATGATTGAGATAGAAATACAGATTAGTCGATGATGTAATGTAATCATAACTTTATACTTCCTTTCAATCCTCCGGAGAGAGATGTATTGTGATCGTAAATTTTTTTTTTTTTAGATTTTGATAAATGTCAACGTTTCATGAATCACCTGCATCAAAAATTTGTTTTCACAATGCCGCCTGTTTGTATCTCAGCCTAGAGTCGAAACCATATTAGCGATCCGGCTAAAACTTAATTTTGAAATTAGATGTCTAACCCTAAAATTAAGGGTAGTTTACTGAAGGGCAAAAAGAGAACAAATTAATTCTCTCAAAATCTAATATGAATCCACACGTGCCGTGGAATGTTTTCAGGGTAAGAAGAGTGTGTTAAAACTGTACCAAGGATATGAAGAGTACAGGGGGGAAAGGGGAGAAATTCAAATTTTAGCTTAAATTGAGCTAGCGCTGCCATCTTTTAGACAATCATGAAACCTCTCTAATGCACTTAAGGTTACAGTTAAGAGTGAGCTATGTTATATTAAAAAAATACTTTCGCTCTACACATCGAAGATAAATTATAGTGATCATCAAAAAGATAACTCGAGATTTTAATAAATATTGACGTTTCATGACTCCCTGAAACTAAATAAGTGGTTTTCGTAATACAATCTGTCTGTTCCTGGGGCTAAAACCGAAACTCTTTACCGAGTGGACTAAAACTTGGTACTTGGGGCTTTCATAAGGTCCACCCGGAAGCTTTTTTGGAATTAGATATCCAACCCTAAATTTAAGAGTGGTTTACTGAAGAAGAAAAATAGAAAAATAGGTTTCTCAAAATTCACTCTGCCGATTTTGATTACATTTTTGATCTCGGCATTGTTTATCATTATAAACAAGAGGGAAACTCTCATTTTCTCAAGAAAATTACTTTAAGGGTACTTTAAATGGTGATTTTTTTTTCATAATTTATCTGCAATTATTTGAGATGAAATAGGTTATCTATGTAAAGTTGTAGCAATATTAACAATAAAAATCTTTCATTTGTCATATATTTAATAATTTCTTAGCTAATATATATATATACTTTTTAATTCAGGTCTTTGAAAATGAATTTGATTCTTATGTTCTTTGGTGGACAAAGATGTTTATCTTTTCTCAATTTATCTGCAACAGTGTTCCTAGTTCCTAATGCTATAGAGTAAGTGACAGTATATATTATTTCACTCATGATATTTGTCGCAATGTTTCTACAACAATGTATAGATCTATTTCGCTTCACAAATCCTATGAGTTTTTAGTAAATGAAAATTATATATTTTTCGCCCATGCTAGGGCTCAAATATGGAACCCTTTGCTTAATAAACAAACATGCTATCGACTGTTCTAACGTGTCGGACAGTAAACCTATCAAATTTTAACTTAAATAAATGCATTCGTCTTTTTTATATAAAAAAATCAATAATATAATAAGTCTTCGTACCCGCTTTGGTGGTCGAATGGCTTAAGGCGTCACCCTCATAATATAAACTGGACTGTCTACGACTGGGTAACTGGATTAGAATCCAGATTGGGTGCAATGAGGGTATTTTTTCCTAAATAGTTTCTCACTCTCCCTCCATGAAATGCGAGAACACTTCCTCTTGATTTACCCGCCTCGGTGGCGTAGTTGGCTAACGCGCTAGTTGTGTTGAGCTCGACCACCGAGGACGGGGAGATCGAGGTTCGAATCTCGGTTGGGTGAGCTGGGGTGGTTTTTCCTAAATGATTTTCCACTCTTCATCCACGCAAATGCGGGTTCACTTCCTCTAATTCAACCTTCACAATTCCAAATCCATTAGTGTAATTAGTACTTAAAGCGTATAACCCGAATGGGTAGTAAGACGCGGTGCTAAATAATAATAATAAACTTCCTCTTGGTTTAACCCTCCTCAACCCTAACACATCAACGTAATTAGTAGGCCTACATCCCGCTTCAGTGGCCGAATGGTCTAAGGCGTCACTCTTGTGTCGTGCTGATGATGGCGAGATCGGTGTTTGAATCACGGTCGGGTCTAAGGAGGGTGATTTTTTCCTAGATAGTTTCCCATTCTTATTCCATGCAAATGCGAGTAGACTAACTTTAAAATTCTTGCTTTCTCATTGCTACCCCATTAAATTAATTATCATAATATATACGTGTAGGCTGAACAGGTAGTAAGACGTGGTGGTAAAATAAAAAGTAGGTCTAAATATGCGTATAGACCGAGCGTGTAGTAAGACATAATGATAAAATAAAGTCTTCATGTGACTCTCTACCATTTTTATTTTACATGAAAAAATGTTGTAAAATGGGGGGAAAACTTCAAATAGAGAATATGGTGAAACGCTCCCATTGACTTGGAAGCCGGGGTTAGTGTGCAAATGGGCTAGTGAGGGGAAGCAGGGATTGAAGAAAAACCTCACACATGGGATTTCTACTGTGGTTCCACAATCCTCTCTCCGCGTTATTTGAGGTTTGTATAAAATTGATGACGGGGACCAAGGCTTAGTAAAAAAGAAACTCTTGTGTAGCTCTTGGGTCCACTGAATCAACCCCTTGCGGGTAGTAGGCTACCCAGTAAGAGTGAAAGGTAGAGGAGGAGGATTTTGTTGGGAAGGAGGGGCTGTGTTAAGGAAGAGTCCCATTTGATTTTGTGCACACTTACTGTGTGATTATACCTGTGATATCTCCCTTTTATAATGAGGGTGCGGTGGGGGAAGGGGTTGAGGGGGGCAATTAGATCATCCTTGCTCTTGATTCAAACGAGGGGAAAATGATGAATACAGGAGGGATAAGAGGAAGGAGGTATCTGTAGCTTTGTGTTTGGGACCCTCTTCACCGGTGTTACTTGCCTATAAACAACTGCAACCATCATATTTTAGCTTGGGGTGGTGCGTGCAAAAATGTATTAAAAGACGTGTTTTTTAAAAAAAAGTCTTACTACCTGTCTGGGCCTACCTCATTTAATTATACTAATGGTGTAAGGATGATAGGTTATTTTAGAGGAAATGTACTTGCACTTGCGTGAAGGGAAAGTGGGAAATTATTTAAGGAAAACCCTCTCAAATTTTTCCTTCCTTTGCTTTTGGCGCCACGTCTTACTACCCATTTGGTTTATAGATTATGTACTAATAAAGTTAGTGCATTAGGGATAATAAAGGTTGAATTTAGAGGAAGTGTACCCAAATTTTCGGGTAGAGGAATTGGGAAACCGTTTAAGAAAAGCCACCCTCAGTACACCTTTCCTGGGTCAAACCACAATCTCCCCGTCAGCGGCATTCTAGTATATTGTGAGAGTAGCACCTTAGACCGTTTGGCCACCGAAGCGGGTCAAACCAAATATGTTGATTAATTAAATAGCTGAGCTATCATTGTTGTTGATTACGGTAATAGCCGCATCTACCTTTGTCTTAAAGTTTGAGTAAATAATTATCCTGAGCATGGGAGGACTGCTGGATAACTCAGTGGTTAGAGCATTGGCTTACTAAACCTGAGTCCTCGGTTCGATTCCCGTGTCCATGACTCAATTTTCAATTTAAAGAATATCAAATTGGTTGAGTTTATATTTAGTCCACGTGCTCACCGATGCTGGTAGTAATTTTTTTAATAACTTCGTAGTGACCTTGTCTTTGGTCAAGATATTTAAGGTCTAACCGACACCCTCAAAGACCAAAATGTAGTCTATGCATTGCTCAAAGAAAGTCGAGGTACGCTATATTAAGAAATTAAGAGCTTACTATAATAATATTTACGCTGCAGGTAAAAACACTATTTTATTGCTAGTTTGTAGATGTGGTTTCGAACCTGATTTATCGTAGATATCGCCGAGGGATTAGGGGGTTTATTAAAATATTTGAAGGCCCCTGGTTTGAGATCAGTTGGTACCTAGTAAGTAAGATTGATTATTATTTTCTAAAATGTTTGTCTGATGGCCAACAATTTTAAATATATAGTTAATTGTAGGGTTGTAGCCTATGTAGTAAGTAATAAGTGTGCTGTTATATGTTACGTTCCCTATCCGCACGTTTATCACAAATGTTGCTTACAACTAGGTACTAAGGCATAGAAATTATAAAGGTAGTTAATAGGGTCGCTTCGGTGAGCGAGTAATTTGCCACGCAGACGTCCAGCTCTGACGCAATATGTAATTCTACGATGCGTTACTTCAAAATATGGTTCACGACAAAATAAAGTCGAAAGATTCCAACAAGGTTCGTTTTCCTTGACAACCCTATAGGGTTTGTCTGAGTTTTATTAATATAAATAAGTGTGTGAAACTGTGGCATTAGCTCATTTTCAACGAATTTATAACATATTTGCGGAGCTTAAAGATTAAGCTTGATTAAAAAGAGCCCTTGATTTATCTTTCCTCTAACAAATACAGTAATTGTTATTAGTACCGCGTCTTACTTCCCGTTCTAGTTATACGCACGCTAATGTGTAATGGTAGGGTGATTGTGAGATGAAATGGAGGACCTACAGTTTAACGTGCGATCTGAACCACGGTGGAGGCCTGGCATTCTACACATTCACAAGCTGTGATTAATACACGTCTTGTCTGAGGTGAAGGAAGGGTCTGGCAGCCAAATACATCTGTGCCGGGAACGAGGATTGAACCCCACCCACACAGCCCAGCTGTCTGACACCTTACCCCTAGACCACCAGGTCACCAAAAGCAGTAATAATTTGATAGTCTCACAATATAAAGTTTTAAGATATTTGAGATCTAGCAGAAAGCTTTCTTCTTTACCTTGAAAAGTTTGGTCGTTTACTTTCCCCTCTTTCTTATTAACATGACAAACTGTGAATGCATGTGAAGGGGGAAAGAGAGTGTAAGCAACAACTAGAAAAGTTACTAGATTTACACCCGCCTCGGTTGGCATAGTTGGCTAACGCGCTTGTCTCTTGTTGAGACAGACTGCCGAAGACGGAGAGATGGAAGTTCGAATCTCGGTCGGATGAAATGAGAGTGGTTTTTCCTAAATGGTTTTCCACTCTCCCTCTACACAGATTTGGATTCACTTCCTATAAATTCAGCCTTCTTAATTCCTAACCCATTAGCGTAAATAGTACTTAAGCGTATTACTCAAACGGGTAGTAAGACGCGGTGCTCATAATATTATTATTATTATTATTATTATTATCATCATCAGATCTACTTTCACGTCTTGTCAAGTCGTGTGATCTGTAGCTATGACTTTTGATAGATATTATCAATACCTATAAAATAACACTAAAGTGTTATTAATGTTGACCACAAAAATAACATCGTATTTTCAAAAAGTTTCTTTGTACCGGAATCCTTCTATAAGCATATGTGTTGTGTTCCAAAATTAAACTAAACATTTCTCTTTAGATGTTTGTGTCGACCAAGAATGATATTACATATTTAAAAAATAAAATTTTATGACATTTTACAGTACTACAGTTTGCGTCAGATTCAATCTAATGCCTATCTATACAGGTTTGCTGATGACAGATAGGTTGGGTCTAAAATCCCTGCTGGGTGTACTAAGATTGTTATTTTCCCAAATAGATCCTCACTCTCTCTCCATGCAAATGCGGGTAAATTTCTTTTTAATTCAACCTTTTCCTCCCTGTCCTATTGGTGTTTGAAATGTTTCAATAAGATATTCAAAACGGGTATCTGAGAATGTGTTTTTTATGATAAATACAAAAACACATAATTTGAAGGTAGTTTACAAATATCATATTTGTTTTATTTTGAATTTTTTTCTAATGATTTGAACAATTTTGTTTGAAATTCATGAAAAAAAAGGGTTTATTGTTATGAACAATACGATGGGTTTGTCTGAGGAAGATTTATTAAGGTGAGAGTGTAAGGAACGCGAGTTTTTTAAATGAAAATAAAAAGTTGTAATTAAATTCCAGGACACCCTTGAAAGATATTCAAAAAATGTTGATATCACTACGTGAAGAAAATTAATCTCCATGTTTCCTCTTGAGAAACATTTGATTTATTTAGACCAAAAAAGTTATGATATAAAAACTGCAAAAATACTGCCCTTAAATCGCGTTTACTACATCCCTACCTTAAGGGAATTTTACTGAAAACATATTTTTTAACATTTGGTTCCAAGATAATGAGAAAGTTTGTACGGTTTTTTTTTAAAACTCTAACTACCATCGATTATTATTTTAGAGTTATATCTAATGTTTTATTATTATTGTGACATGGCCCTATAAAGCACGACCCTGGTTGTCCGCACCTTCCTTTTCCTAACCCCCTACCGGCGGTCCATTGTCCCTGGAAAGGTAGGGGGAGGGGCAGGTGTGATGTAGCGATACGGACCAATCAAAACGATCCCTCTCTCACTCGAGGGGTTCACGATTTAATTCCTAGCGGTAAGGGTATGGATGTGTGGGGAGAGGACTATAAAGAATCAGGATCTGTTAAAAGTGAGGACAAGAAGAGAGAGAGAGGAGTGGTAGGACGAATCTTCTCTTATTGTCCGCGTGTTCCACAAACTATAAAGAGTGAATACAGGGGGAAGGGGCATAGGGGGTATATTTCTTCGGGGGTCGTCCAACAATGAAGTCACAAGGTTCAATGAAAATATTAGGTACCCCTGACACGATATTAACAAACCAACAATGTCAGTAAACNCCCCCCTCCTTTTACCTCTCCTGTCCTTTCCTCTACAATATATCATTTCGAGCGTGAAAATGAAGTGAGGTTTTTTAAGTTTTCTATGCTACGCACACGGTTCTCTTAACATCACACACGTATGAATAATAATGTTTAGAAAGAAGAGAAAAATGAGACGAATAAAAAAACGGGTTATTAAAGATGTAAGTTTTGATTTCAAAGCAGTTATTATTATTATTATTATTATTATTATTATTATTATTATTATTATTATTATTGTGTATTGTTCTCGGTTCTGTCGGGGAAAGTTAGTAAAAGGTATTTATTTACGTAGTTTAAATATTTTTTCTAAATTGAAAGCCGCGTCCCCTAAAAGTAAGAGGGTAAGTTACGGATGCTTACACAATTTTCAGGGATCTTCGTGAATAAATTTGATATTATTAGCATAATATAATCGTAGTATACAGGGTGTACCCCTGCATCATAGCATGTAGGATCCACTTCAATGGTGGAATGGAGACTATAGCCAAGTGATGCCACTAAACTGTTTGTATACCATACTCGATATCGTTCGACCTGTTGACTAGGTATGTTAAATGAGTTATTCCAAACAACTGGTATTATTGAAAAATCGCGGCATTCTACGACACGCCCGCAGTCTTGCATTCAGACTGAAGGTGGCAATTTTGAGCACTTCCTATGATGTTAAGCAGGTCCACATCACTAGAGTACAAACATGACTATAGATCGGAAACGAGGTCTAATGGGGCACTTATTTATATGAACTTTTTAAAGTTTTTTTTAAATCTCCTGTCCACCCCTGAGTTGGGTCCCACATGTTACGGGACACTCTGTTTATGTAGCTATATTATTATTGAAGGGACTGGTGATGCAATAATATGTAAATATATATATATATATATTTAGCACCACGTCTTACTACCTGTTCAGGTTATACACCTATGTACTAAATACACTAATGGGTTAGGGATTAGGAAGGCTTAATTTAGAGGAAATACACCCACATTTGCATGGAGGGATAGTGGAAAATCATTTAGGAAAACTAGCCTCAGTGCCCCCAACCAGGATCAAACCCCGATCTCTCCGTCTTCAACAGTCTAGTCCAACACGAGATTAGTGGGTTAGACCACGCAGCCACCAAAGCGGGTAGTAATAACTATTACTATTTAAAAAATCAATAACAAACACTCATCGACATGGGTGTGCGTAGAGGTGGGTGGGAGTTGAGGCTCATATCACCTCCCTCCTCCAATTAAACTTAAGGACCCCTTAACTGTTGGTGTGCGAAATGTCCTAAAATATATTCGCATATATTTGGACTGTAGAAATCAATAATATTTACAGTTCAATGCCGATTATATACTCTTTGGGCTGTGGCCGCACGAAACACTTAATTTGCTGCCGTGGCACATCGTTTGCGGAGCACTGCCTCAACCCACTCAGCCACGGGGAGGTCATCGAAGTGTTCCTCTGAAAGTGAGCATGGGAGGGTATCAGTATCTGACGGTGTCTTGAAGCCCTTCATCTGACGACTCTATCACCGTTCATCCAACCCTCCATATCGTCCGTCTTAAATCCCTGCTACGACAAGAGAAGCCCTGAGAAAGACGCGTGTGGCTCTACTTTAAGGAGGTTCAAGCCATCGAGGTTCCACAGAATAATTCGAGGAAATAATTACAAAATGTGAATTTATTTGTTCGCGGGGATAGGTGGATAATAACTAGCTTTTTGCAGTCACACGTGATTTAATCCTATGTTTGGATAAAGTAGAGACTTAATATTTAAGCTATGAGAAGGCTTAGGTTTAGCTATGCTTATGGGCTTAGAAAAGAGTCTATATTTAATCATGTATTTAGATTGAAATTCACATTTGGTAATTTGTTTAGAAAAGGCCTTGATTCAAATATTTATTTAGAGGGTCTAAATTTAATAAATATTTTAGTTAGAAGACCATTAATTAAACATTCGTTTGTGGAAATTAGATGATTTTATTATTATTTTAGAAGAAGTTTGTTATTTAATTGTTCGTTTTAGTAGAAAGCTCTAATTTAATGTTTAGGTAGGGATGAGGAGATTATCTTATCAGAGGAAATGTAATTATTTTTTATCACCATGTCCTACTACCTGTTCTGATTATACGCATATGCACTAATTACACTAATGATCTAGGAATGAGGATGATTAAATTTCAAGAAATTGTACTTTTATTTGCACGTAGGTTAAGTGGCAAAGCAACAAATTTTTTTAAATCCCTCTCAGTACATCCAACCGAGATTCAAACCCCCAATCTCCCTGCCATCGGCACTCTAGTCTATTGCGAGTGATGACTTAGGGCTCAGATCACAAGGCCACCGAAGCGGGCGATATGTAATCACTTTAGCGAGGTAAGAAGATGGGGAAATCCAACCACGAAGAAAAATCCCGCGGGAAAAACTTTCGCCGACGTGCCCGATCAATCCAAACCTCACCTTCAAAAGGTACCAAGTGTGCAATGCGAGTCTAACGCCTCAGACCACCCAAGTCATCGAGTGGCTGATAGGATATACATTGTAAAAGCATTTGTGAAAGTTTGATTAACGTGGCCATCTTCCCCTTAGGAGCCAACGTAACGTAAGACCTTAGTGAGACACTCTCCCAAGTTAAAGAAGTCCTTGTACAGCTTCTAGTCTCACAGTATGTCGAGGGGTCTGCCCTTGGTTTCATGTTTGTTCAGGGAAGGAAAATGTTGTGGATACGCTCGCGGGACTTAGGCCGCGATATTTCCTCCCGCCCCCCACCTCACTTCCCCCCTCCCCTTTATTCCCCGCTCTCTTCTGCCCTTCCTTTCAAACTAGACGTGTACTGTACAATGGCTTTGGTTTGTGTACAACCAAAAGCAATATAGGTCTGTAAAATTTTATTTGTGATGGAAAGGTAAACCTAGAACCTGTACGCTCGCGATTCACGTATTATTATTATTATTATTATTGCTATCCCCGTACCCCTATCCAATACATATTTGGATCTGTTTGAACCCACATCGTTGGGCACGTAGTCGAAGGCGTATTGCTTATCTAGTATTTTTTTGATAGTGGCGAGTAGTTTGGGGTTTGAAACTCGTCCGAGTGTAACCTACTAACGATGCTTTTTATTTTAAGAAATCCCACTACCACCTTCATGCAAATGCTGATACACTTACGCTTAGCTTCATCATCCTCATCCCTACTTCATTGATGTAGTTAGCTGCGGATAGGCTGGACGGGTAGTAAGACACTTTTTTCCTTGCTCCAAGTCTCCCTATACGTCTGGACAATCCGCATTTAACTACACTAATGAGTTAGGGATGGGTAAGACAAAATCGGAATAAAATGTACCTGCATTTTCGAAAGGAGAGTGTAAAACCACCTAGGTAAAACCGGTTTGAGTACGCCTAGTCGGGATTCGAAACCTGACCTCTATGTCACCAGGGTTTGACTTGAGAATCATTTATTCTACTGTACCAATGACAAGAAGGTCATGGTTTCAATTCCAGCCGAATGTATTGAGAATAGTTTTTTCTAAATTGTTTCTCACTCCTTATTCACGTGAATGCGGGTACATTTCTTCAAAAATATACTCTCTTCATCTCTACCTCATTAGTGTAATTCAATTCGGATAAGCCAGATGGGCAATATGTACTAAATAATCATTTTTGTTTTAACTTTTGGGAGATAAAACAGCAACTGACCACTGCAGGTACGTTTATATATGTCATTGTTTCCCTAACTGCAGTACACGTGCCTCTATGGAAACGTGACGTCACACTCAGTTTTTTTTATCACCGTATCTTAATACCCGTTTGGGCCATACTCTTATGTACGCTAGTGGTTTTAGGGATTAGGAAGGTTGAATTTAGATGAATTTTACCCGTATTTGGGTGGAGGGAGAGTGGAAAACCATTTTGGGAAAACCACCCTCAGTACACTCGACCAAGATTCGAACCTCGACCTCCCCGTCATCGGAAGTCTATTCTACTGCAAAAGTAGCGTGTCAGACCATGTGACGACCGAAGCGGGAAAAGTTTTATTACTCATAACATTTTCGTTATCCTATTAAGTCTGATAGATAAATTAACGTGAATGTTGTCATGACGTCATGGTCTTTAGTAAGCCTTCCTTTAAATCTGTCAAAGCTTTCTTTAGCGTGCCATAAGCTTTATTCAAACGGGGAGATTTTGGTCAGGCCATGGACTCAAAAAAAGGGTACATGAATAGTGAAACTTTGGGAAACCCTTATCCATAGCACTTCAGTGGCCGCATGGTCTAGGGAAGTGGTTGGCAACCTAAAGATTCAGCAAATACACTGTGTTGATAATAATAGCTGGGTTGCTAGATGAGAAACAAAAAAGATTTATATTTTTCAAACCAGCCAATCTATTTTTTAAATCATTTGGCTTGCAATATAAAAAAAAAGTAGCTGACCCTTGGCCTAATGGTTCCTTCTCGCAATAGACTTGACTGCCACTAATGGGGATATCGAGATTCGAATCTCGGTTGGGTGTATTGAGGGTGGTTTTCTTAAAAATAATTCACTCTTAATCCACGCTAATGCGGGTACACTTCCTTTAAATTAAACCTTCCTCATCCCCAACACAATAGCGTAATTAGTACAAATGCGTATAACCCGAACGGATAGTAGCACGTGGCGTAAAAAAGAAACTCTTACAAGATACTAAAAATATTTTCGTATATATATATATATATATATATAATTTCAAAGGGGGCTTTTTTTTCAGAATGAACTGTAATATATTTTGTCAGGTTATTTCTGTTAAACATCATAATACGCCAAATTAAGATCACATCCGGCTCTTTACCTGCCTGCCGAAGCGTGAAGCCGGCCTTCTTTGCTTCCCCTTAAAGCCATGAAAGAGCAACTGTGACTAATTGTGTTTACAAACACATCATTATTTGCAGCAGTTAGAGAGGACTTCATGTTCCTATTGTTCGAGAAACTGTGGTCCGGTGGATTTCCTCGAGACTACCTGAAGGAAGAACTTTGAAAATGGATCAGTAAACAAAATAATTGGTACGACACAATTGTAAAAACTTTCTCATACACGTAGTACAAAATGATAGAAAAATAAGAATTCTGTAAACTAGTCTTACGTGAGCTTTCCTCAGAAAAACAAACACGTCATTTTGTTGATCACAATAAACACAATTGTTTAAACCATTATAAAAAAAACTAAACTAACTTTTTTTTTTCCAAAATTTTCAAACACCACTCTTGGATAAACTACCCTCAAATAAAGTTTTCCACCAAAATACAAGTATGCAGTGTTGTTTGTTTGGCTGAATTCTCCCTAGATATCAATAATAAACGAAATCGATAGAGATATTTTCTAGAAAAAATTGAATTTTCAAAAATACGTTATTGGTAAGCCAACCTTAGCTTAAGAGCTAGAGTAAAAATAATAAAACGTCCTGGCGTAAAGCCATAATCAAATAAATATACATTTTGAACAAAATCCATCAAAACTTTTGGCTCTAGGCCCAAGGAGAGATAGACACACATGGTGACAGACAATCAATCAAATTGCGCTTGGAGCAGATAATTTTTATCAAAGTCATTGAATTATTGCACCCCCATTCTTCCCTCCCCACCTCTCTTGGTTTCACACCTTACTACCCATCCGGTCTATCTACACATGTACGAACTGATAGGGGCTAAAATTAACCTAGGTTTTCTTGAGGTAAAGGGCTCATCTCAAACCCAGCTGAGGTCGAGGGATTTTTCTTGAGCAATAAAAACCCGTAGCACAACCTCCTTTGGAGAGGAAATACAACCGGAGGTACCATGTCAATTGTGGCATGTAAAATAACCCTGGAAGGTATAGGAAAATGCCTTTCTTGACAAAATTGGTAGGCTCTTTTGCTCTCTCTCACAGAAATTCAGTGCGAAAGACAACAGGGAACCATCACACTTCCTGAACTCTCTTAATAAATGGGATTTCTACCAGATGGTGCAGGGAGCACTAATCAGCAGAAGGGGTGAGTGTATCTTTCCATTAACGTGAAGAAGAAAGAGAGTGGGAAACTATTTTAGTAGGAAAAAATGTCCCATTACTCCCATCCTTGGATTTCAGCCTTCACCTCCCCATCACCATAAAAAAACACAGAAAAGACGAGTCCGACGCCTTAATCCGAGTGCCTATCAGGTATTTTTTCTAAATAAACAAAATGTACCCACATGTGTGAAAAAATAATTTATCAAGTGCATCTGTTGCTGATGGATATAGTTAAAAATAAATTGTACGGATCTCCGCACAGACTTTTTCACTCCATTGTTTAATAATGGGGGCATTTACTCAAAACTTGTAATATATGGGAAAATAAATAATACACACTAGGAAACCTGAGCAAAAATTGCGCTTTACTTACGTAAAATCTTTTTTTACTCCCGGTTTTAAAATCTGAAATTTTATTTAAAAAAAATTAAAGTTCTCATTTGTACATTTGGACCGATAAAAAAGGTTGATATTGGGTCCACAAAGGTCATTACTTCGTATTAAATTTCAACTTCCATTTAAAATTTTCGACATTTTATTAGGGGTTGCACAGCTTATGTTTATCGAATTTATATTTGATTCCTCATTTATAAAGTTAGACCAATAAAAAAGGTAAATATTGACTATTGAGTCTAAAATGATAGAAAAAGATTATTGCTGTACAAATATTTCCCCTAATAGGTTAAAGGAAAAATAACATGAACGTTTTGAGATACCTACTGATATGTACTTACTCTTTAGCATTGGAGAATTATTGCGTTAAAATTTAATTAGTATGTCTTCACAACTAAAGCTCACAAAATGGTATTAATAATTAAATTTGCCAATATCTCAGAAACTAATGGTTTTATAAAAATATATTTCAAATAAAAGTTTATTTTATTTTTAATAGAACTACAATTTCGCAATTATATGTTGTTTAGTATCTCGAGATACGGAAGTTTCTGCTTCTGTAAGGTACCCTAAAATTAATTTTCATAGGAAAATGAAAATATCAATTTTATTTATTATCTTAATCAACGCAAAAATGCGAATTTTAATCAAAATCGTTAAAGCCAGTTTTGAAAATATCGTGTTTTTTTTCTCTTTTCGCTCTTTATTAAACTACTCTTAAATTTAGGGTTAAAGAGAAACACAGGCAGACGTCATCACTAAAAATACATTTTAAGGTTCCGGGGATCACGAAAAGTGAATATCCATCAACATTTCAGTTTAGATTTAACCTGTTCAAAAAGTTTTAAATATATATTAGCGTTTAGCTTGAAAATTATTGGTTTTATAAATATACCTACATATTTGCAATGATAAGTAATTTCATATTTCAAACAGTTTCGGAGATATGATATAAATGAGAATTTACGTATCAGACCGGAACCCTTAAAGTAATTTTGACGAAAAATTGAGAGCAGCCTATTTGTTTATAATATTGATCAATGCTTAGAAATGAAATTTAAACAAAATCATTACAGCCGATTTTGAAAAAAAAATAATCTAGTTTTCTCTTTTTGTCCTTAGTAAACTACCCTTAATTTTAGGTTTAGATATCCAATTTCAAACACCCCTCAGTGTAGCCCTATGAAAACCCTAGTTACCAAGATTTATTCCAATCGGTAAAATAGTTTAGGCTCTAATCCGAGGTACAAACAGATGGACGGAAATTCAAAAACAACTTTTTTTGAATTCGGGGGGTCATAAAACGTCGAAATTCATCAAAATCTCGAGCTCGATTTCACAATACTTTCTCCACCTGTAAGATAATGAGAAAGTAAAAATGTGCATATGTTTATTAAAAGAGACAAGGTGTGAAATTGTTTTTATCTACTTTTGAGTGGGGAGGGGAAGAGTTGGTGAGTTATCTATTTGTTTTTGCAAAAAAAAAACACCACTATATTAACATTTAGATAAGCTCTTGAGGCCTAGAAGGAGGGGGGGGGGGTATGGTTGTCTTCAAATTAATCATAGACTTAGAAGTGTCACTTCTTTTGGCACCTCTTTATTTTATTTTATTCGTTCCATTTTATGTGGGTTTCTTTCATACGTCTTTCTTTTCACCTCCCCCAATCTCTCAATCTCTCTCCTTAACTCATCCTTGCAATAGATGGGCTCATCATCGTTTCTTTTGTTACAAAGCTCTGCTTCCTCCCGGGTGTGACATCCAACGCCAACTGCTAGTAGTTTCGGTTTAGCGGGAGATCGTCCCTCATTTGTTTTGATGCGTCTCATTGGTCTCGTTCGTTTTTAAGCCGCTACTCGTTTAACACGGTGACAGATGGCTCTGATGTCGGCGAGCCGTGAGGAAGTCTTGCTCTTCCTCGGCTATTATTTAAGTGTTTTTTACTTCTTCTGATTCTTCTTTGTTGTTTAATCTTTAAAACCAGATAATGTTTTCGCTTTATTTTAAATAAGCTGAGCTACGTAAATTGTACTCGAACACAAAATTCCCTGTCACAAATAAAATTGAATGTAGAGGGTGATATTATTTCTTGTTGGTTGAAAATAATTGCTTTGGTCAGGCCTACCAGATTCTTTTGACCTTAATAGCTATATTGTAGGATATAAAATAATTAGGGAGATACGTTTTTTTACACTGCATCTTACTACCTGTTCGGGTTATACAGCTTTGTACTAATTACACCAAGGAGTTAGGTATTAGGAAGGTTTAATTGAGAGGAAGTGCACTCACATTTGCGTGAAGGGAAAGTAATTTAGGAAAGATTATCCTCAGTGCACCTAGCCAGGGTTGAACCCCTTATCTCCCCATCTTTAGCAGTACAGTCTTACACGACAGTAGTGCGTTAGACCATGCGGCCACTGAAGCGAGGGGCTGCGTATTAAAAAGTAAAGAGGTTCATGGCACCGCGCGGAATTTATCTTTCTTATATTAAAATAAAGAGATGTATTAAAAACTCGTAAGATTTTTGAAATAAAATAATTTTCCTTTGTCGCAAAAATACTCCGACAAAGGACATAAAAGAAATAATATTCAGGGTTACAGAAACAAAACAAAAATCATAACAATCAATTTCATATTTAAAAACTCAATAACAAATATATATATATAATATATATTAATTATAGCCTTGAAAATATTAGTTTTATAAAAGTATATTTCAAATAAAATATTGTTATGTATAATAAATGGTCTGCCATTTTGTTTGTAATGTTAATCAATGCTTAGATACCAAATTTAATCAAAATCATAAAGCGGATTTCGAGAAAATCTGTTTTTTTTTCTCTTTTTCCACTCAGTAAACTACCCTTAATTTTAGGGATGGCTATCTAGTTTAAAAAAATCCTCCGGGGAACTTTATTAAAACCCCATATACCAAGTTTTAGCCAGATTGCTAAAACAGTTTCGGTTCTAGGTCAAGATATATATAGATAGACAAACAGCATCATAAAAACATTTTTTTTTTTTTAGTTTCAGGGGTTGAGCTCAGTGGTCTTGAGGTAAAGTACTCGCCTCAAAACCCAACGTTTGTGGGTCGATGAATTTTTCTTGAAGGATAAAAGTCTCTAACATAACTTGCTTTGGGGGGGGAAGTGAAGCCATCGGTCCTATGTCGATTGGGGCATGTAAATTAACCCTGGAAGGTATGTTAAAATGCCTTTCCCGGGGAAATTGGTAGACCCTTTCACGCTCGCTCATAGAAATTCTCATGTTCTGATATAAAATCATCAGTCAGTTCATAAAGTGCACGTTAAATACCTATAAAAAATCGAATGAAATGAAATTTCAAGGGGTTTTGAAACGTTGACATTTATCAAAATCTCGAATTTGTTTTTTGAAGATTACAATATTTCTCTTTCCGAGGGGTCAAGATAAAGTAAAGAAATACATATTTTCATTTTTGTAAAGTAAAACGAACCTCAGATTTTTTTTTCCAAGCACCGCATCTTACTAGCCGTTCAGGTTATGGACTAATTATGCTAATGGGTTTAGGGACGAGGATTATACTTATAGGAAATGTACTAAAATTTATGTGGAGGGTGAGTGGACAATCGTTTTGTAAAAACCACCCTCAGTACACCCAACCTAGATTCGAACCTCGATCTCCCCGTCATAAATCCAGATTAATTATTATGAAAATAAAAGAGAGGGAACATACATGAAATTATAAGATACATTTTATATTTTTATTGGAAATTTTGAAACTTTCATTTGCAGCATCGGTGTGACGGTTGAGCTTTAAATCTTGTGCCGAAGTTGCTTTAATTATTCTTGACTAATGTATTTATGTAAATCGTAAACCTTTCAGCTATGTTTAATATGAAAAAACAACTATTTACATACGTAGGTAATGTGCTTCCAAACACTTGACATATTTGATGAGGGAAATTTAACAAATTTAGTTAATTAACCCCTTTCGAGGAATAAGTGTATATTTAGTACACCATATTCACATGTCAGATTTCCCTAAACTTTGTCAAATCTACAAATAATATATCTAAAAACTATATTTCTGCGACGTTTATTAAAAAATTAGAATAGGGCCATGTTGTATGTCGGTACATATAATAAGGTCCACGGACCTTTCAAAACCAACGATAAAATGAGTTTGTACCGAAATGAAATGTTTTCTTTGTTCACAAAAGTTTAAAAACAAAGATCTATCTATCTTTTTATAGTTATATATGCATACAATTAAGGTGAGAGTGTAGGGGATACGAGAAAATGTAAGTGTTTTTGCACTCCTTATAGCAAAACTTTTTTGGCCAACATAAATAATATTACGCCAGTAGATACAAAAGAGTTTAATTTTTTTCACATGGTGACCTCAAAATTTCTTGAATATCTGTCAAGGGTTTCCTGGAAGTTAATGACAACTTTTCTCTATTCATTGAAAAAGTGTATCATCTAATGCTTCTATGCTCATGACAGATATTCAACAACTGTGTATAGCATGTGAAGAAAATTAGACTCTTGTGTTTCTACTGGAGAAATATTTGATCTAGTCTGGTCAAAAAAAGTTTTGCTGTAAAAACGGCAAAAAAAAAAATTGAACTTTTTTTTTGCGTCTCTTACATCTTCATCTTAATATTCACAAAATAAGCACGTATCCATTCGGTAGTGACTAACATAAATAATTCATGGATTTATTTTCTTAAAATAACTATGTGTTTTTTTATCTTTTCACTAGAGGACATAAACACTGAAAAATACTGTACATTTCTTGGCTACGTGTCGTCTTGAAGAATTGTAACGTAAATTGTAACACTTTAAGAGCCAACATTGATGTTTGTTTTACCCATCACAACATTTAACGACATTTATATTTAAACTAGGGATTATTTTTCTTCAAAACATTCAAATCAAAGTTTTATTACGATTACTATATCTATCCTAGGTCACGCTCACATGTAGGTATATCTGTGGATAGGCGAAAAAGTGTCAGACTAATTTAGTTTTGTTTGCTGGTAGCACGGAGGTCTGGATGTTTCTTCTCCTAGATGATTCTTCACTTTATGCACATGAATTCGGATACATTTATTTTTAACTCTGCCTTCATCATCCCTGCCAGTTTTGGTAAATTCTGGCCCTTTTATAAAAAATAGCTAAGAATTCAAAATTCGGTACAGTTTTTATAAGCTCTGATATAAGTTCCACGCCATCTTTATAAGCTCTGGTGTAAATTCTAGCCCATCATTATAAGCTCTGACGTAAATTCCATACAGTTTTATAATCTCTGATGTAAATTCCGTGTAATTTTTATAATATCTCATGTAAACTCCGCCCCATAATTATAATCTTTGATGCAAATTCCGTACCGTCTTTATAAACACTGATCTGAATTCCATCCCATCATTATAAGGGTAATATGTGAATTATGTCCCATCATTGTGAAACCTGATGTTATATTTTAAAATTGACTCTGTCACTTGAATCATTGAAGCAATATAAACAAAACAAAGCTCTTATTCAATACATTACCACATTGTATCATTAAATAATCTTGATTTGGTCCTATAAAGATGTCAATAACATAATTCACCTATCTCTCAAAACGTTAGAACAGAATAAAATTAGTGTTGTTTGAATTGTGAAATGTATTTTTTCAGATCTGATCTACACATAAAACAATACGCTTAGTAAACTTTTTATTATGTCAGAAAAAATTGATGGCTGTAGGCTATCATGATTTTTATTATTAGCTAGCAATCCCATATGGCATTGCCCGTTACCATCCATTTATCTCTGAAACGTAATTCTAAACCTAATTAAACATCTAATTAAAAATTTTAAAATCCGGCTTTGATGTGCATTCGGACCCACTTCCACCCACCTATGTTAAAAATTTCAGATCTCTGCGTGCCGTAGATTTGGCTGGGCATCGCACACAAACACACACAGACAAACACTTCCTATTATTATTATTATAGATTACTTTTATTTATACACATCGCTATTGCCCTAGTATCGTATTTTCCTAATCTGTATCGATGATCTCTACACAATTTTGTTAAAAATAAATAAAATATATTCTTTAATTGGACTACACTGTATAACCTTGGTTCCGTTATTGATTGCAATAATAAAATAATCGCTTATATTATATCTTGAACGTCTGTCTCTCCAAGACGTGTGCTTGAGAGATGTGTTTGGATGGTACGTTGCCATGGAAACAATAAACAAAGACAACACAATAAATAGTCTATCTCACGCTGCCATAAAAACGATAAACCTAGACAACACAAAAACCACACGTTATCTCTTTATAAAAACGAAAGCCCTCACTCACTCACTCACTCATCACTAATTCACCCACCTCCAAAATAGCTAGAAGGCTGAAATTTGGTACAATTGTAGACCAGAGGGTAGGCTTACAAGGTAAATTTAAAAATGAATCTCCCGGAATTGACGGGGTTTTGGAGGGTATAATTTTTTTTTAAACCCATAAGGGAAGGTAGAAAACATAAATTTGCTATTCAGGTAAAGATACCAATAGAGCATTAAATTATGAAATGTCAAGCTCAAAGTTGATAAAATAGAGAAGGAGGGGGGGNNNNGGGGGGGGGGGGGGGCCTCAAAACTTTCAAAACTACTCACTCATCATTAATTCTGCCACTTTCCAAAGAGCTAGAAGGCTCAAATTTGGTATAATTTTACGCCAGAGGATACTTCAAAAAACTACACAAAATTTAAAATGTAGCTCCCAGAATTGGGAGGTCTAACATTAGAAATATATATTAGGGAAGTTAGAAAATAGAAATTTGGCAAGAAGGGAGAGATAACAATATAGATAATCATACAATTCTTAAAAATTGTGATTTCAAAGTTGGAGTTTATAAAATTTGGCAAGGGGACGACTATACATCAAATATATTATTTATGTTGTTGTTTAGAGGCCTATCGACACAATGAGGTCATTAAGGCCACCAAGTATGTGTCACAGGTTTCAATAAATATGAAATTTAAAAAAATGCTTTACTTTTATGTGTATTTAACGTAATAACTCACAAACAATATTGTTTAATTACATTTAAATATAATTATTTTAATCTTTTAATGTATATTTAATTTAAAAATTGTCACATTTAGGGGGGGTGGAATCAAGGTGGGAGACACAAGGATAATTTCCCCCAAATTGTTAAAAGAAAGGGGGGTTCGATTTGTTCTCCCACAACCACCTACACTTGCATCACCTACAGCGTGCGTTATAAACGTTCTCGTGGGCCTTTATGTAAATCACGGATCAAAAGGTCACCCAAAGTCACAGCTATCATAAAACAGTAAATGAGGTAGTTTTAATCCTACATTTATCTGGCTTTGGCCTTGCATACAATATATCGAATCAAGAATGATTTGCTTTTTTTCAATAGGAAATTCAGGGGATATTTTAATGTGCATAACATTTATCTCTTTGGAATTATTAATCATAAACCTGGTTCTAAAAGGTATTTTATAAACTCGACTCATTTTTAATGCTCTATAGTATTTTAACTATCACACGATTTATGTATTTATTAAAATAGTATTGAGTCTTGGGGAAGACCAATTCCCAGTTTCCCCTTTCTTGGGTGTTCCACTGATCTATAGATAACATCCTAGGAAGAAGAGAGAAATTCTGCATTAGTCTTTTTTTGGTGGTATGGCCTCAATTTGAGTAAACATTTAAAATTTCCATGTTAATAGGCTGTCATTTATAAATTAACAGAACTATATTATATCTACTAAAATAACTGAATATTTAGCTTTTCCTTAGAAACATTTTTGACAGTATTTATTTATATTGTGATAAATTAATGGAAAAATATCATTTTATAAAAATGTTCACGTAAATTAATATGAATAGTACGACACAATCTTGCATACTTTCTCATATAGTAACTAGCCAAGAGTTGGTTTACTTTCATTGTATATTACAATTAGGAATAAAATTTTCATAAATTTGTCGTCAGTAACCCATAAAGGAATGTCTGTGTGGCGCACTGTACCATTTATTTATTTATTTATTTATTTAACCCTATAAATACTTTAAGCAATATGATCCTGCTAATTTTAAATTATGGTGTTGCGAGAAAATACATTCCTACTTTGATGAGATTTTTTAACTCTTTATGTTAATTGTATAAAGCCGAAAATGATCAAACTCGATTGAGTATATACATTAATTGGGACACCCTTTGCTTATAAATTGTGGGCAGGAGGAAGATCACAAACCAAACATGTTTGTGCCCTGGTATGTGTGGGCGTGTGTGTTCAACTTTCATACATACTCACACAAGTACGATTCTAGAAAAGTTTTTATTTTAATTTTTTAACTTTGTAGGAATTCAAACTATTCTATTCTCAATTAATAGCTCTTAGCTCAGGGTTGAAAAAAATTGAGTTATTAAAAAAAAAGTTGGTCTATATTAGGTTTTATTGGGTTTGTTGTGGTGTAGTTAAAGATATTATGTATATTATCTGATCCAACCAATCATTCTAACAAATTAATTAATACCTAGATTGTTACTTTACAGAGAAAATAACGTGTAGGCCTAGCAATAATATTATATAAATCAATATTTTTTTAAAGGAATTACAAACAATAGACAATGGCTAACAAAGTTCAAAATAAAACTTTCATGCAATCATGTTAGTAAAATCTGGTTCTTAGAAAAGAATGTTTTAAATTTAAATTGCATGTGTATTCTTTAAAATGTTGAATAAAATTGGTTTGATTTAGTCCTATGTAAGTATGTTTAATTAATTTCCAATCGGTCTCTTACATTTTTATTTAAGGTAATTAATAATATTTTAAATATTAAAAGGGAAATAGACTAACTACTTTCAAAAATTAACTAGACAATTGCTCTGTATTCAAAATTTAAATTTTTTTAAGTGGGTTTTTATAATTAAACCCATGTGACTTTTTTAGGCTGGGTAAAATTATAACAATCCTGTATTAGCTAAATATACTTGCTTTAATTATGCGCGATTGTAACAAAGAGCTATTGCATCCATATTATTTACGTTTACATTTTTATATTTATTGCTAACTTATATGGTTGACACGACCTGATCTAAAATGTATTTAATTTTATTATAAAACTACTTTTTAAATTACACTTTTACATAACGTTGTTTGATAATTGTAAACAATAGGAAACCCCCAAAATAACATTACTCAATTATTTAAGGAAATCTTAAAAGTTCTATATTACATTTCAACATTAGTTGATCAGTAACTTCCAATACTTGATTTAAATATTTTTAAAGATTAGTCACTTTAAAAAGATTGTTGGTTATTAATAAATAAAGAAGTGTTTAGTTTGTATTGTTTATATTGTAAAATGTTATTTAATATAATTTATATTTGTATAGTCATTAGGTTGTATATACTCTAATTTTGATTGTAAGAAGAGTAAATGACATTCACAAACGTTAGTAATACTACATTGATTTATTCATAACTCAAGTAATGTGATTTACATCTTTAACTTTCGGAAGATATTATAAATAGGCCTACCTTTAAAAAATAATTAAGTAAAATGCTATCAACGTTGACCACAATTTTTTAATGTATTTATTTGTATTTTCTAAACATGATCTTCCGACAAGAATTAAAGTATACCTAGCCAAACGCACTGGGGGCTGGTTTTCCACTTAATAGTTTTCACACTTCACTTTTTGTTCAACCTCGCCAGAAAAATGTTGGTGCATTTCCTATAAACAATCCTTCTTAGTTTTAGATTATTATAAGTAAAATCCTTTTATATAATGTTAATTTAAAAATAAATTATTTTTATCCTAAATAGTTTTAATTTGGTCTATTATGAATTATTATTATTAAAACAATTTAAAATATTTACCCACATTTTAATTTATTGAACCTTTTATTTTAACGATTTACTTTGATTAACTTTCAATTAGAATTTGATATTGTATTAATTAATGCAGAATGTCAAGGTCTTAGGACTAAACCTTGATTAGATATACAAATATAATATAATTTTATTGATGATTAATAATATACTATATTATACAAGTGTACAAACTGAAAGAATGTTGAACGAGCACTACAATAGCTATGTTTCATTTTGAAATAAAACCCCGGCCTTTCAAACATGGGTCGAGAAAAAAATAAGAAACCAGCCCTCGTCTTTCTTTATCACGGTATTTTATTGTTTCCCCGCGAGTTGGGCAGTGTTAAGGGAATCTATTTTTGGAAAGAATGTATAGGCTACCTGTCAGTCAGTCAACCGTATAGGCGACGAAATGTCTAGCTGTACACAAGTTGAATTATCAAGGGGGAAATGGAATTGAAGTTCTCTACAAGCACGAGCGAAGCGGATTTGAAACAAAATAGAATGTATGGGACCTCTCCCTTAACCTCTGGGTTAAAATGGTTGCGCTCCTTTCGGCAGCTTGACTCCTTCACCACTAGGTTCGCTGCGGTTAGTGCTATCATCACCCAGCAGTGAAGCCCAGTGTTGAAGGACTCGAGCTGACAAAAGGAGCGCAGCGAAACCCTCGTGAGGTTGAGTGTCTGTTGTTGTTGTTATTATTATTATTATTATTATTATTATTATTATTATTATTATTATTATTAGCACCCCATCTTACTACCCGTTCGGGCTATACGCCCTTACACTAATGTGTAATGGTAGGGTGATTGTGAGATGTAATGGAGGACCTACAGTTTAACGTGGGATCCGAACCACGATGGAGGCCTGGCATTCCACACATTCACAAGTTGTGATTAATACAAGTCTTGTTAGAGGTGAAGGAAGGGTTTGGCAACCAGATAAGTCTATGCCAGGACCGAGGATTGAACCCCGGAATCCCAACACAGAAGTTTTGACACCTTAACCCTAGACCGCCAGGTCACCCGAGAGTCTGTTTCTTACTAGTCTGTGCCCAAGGCTTAGCCTGTTTGTTAGTTCTCCTGTAATCGTGTTTCATGAGAAAATATGAAGAGATGAACGTTTTGATAAATCAGTGTAGGTAAGCAAAATAAATGTAAATTATGGTATAAGTGAGTAGGGTGAGGAGGAGATAAAGATGACTAGTAGGGGACATGAACAATATGTGCATGTGTATGAGTGTGTTTGTTTGTGTGTGTGTGTGTTTGTGTGTGTGTGTGTGTGTGTGTGTGTGTGTGGTATGTTAACGTTTACGTGAATGTGTGTTAGTTTAACAAGTAACCAATTTTTATGATGAGGTCGTTGTTCAAACAGAATGCAGCTTATCAGTCGAGTAAACAACTAACGAAGGAACAAAGTAAAAAAAACTTCATTCATGTCGTCTAGACCAATGGTATTAAACCTGTGGTACGCGTACCCCCAGGGCTACGTGAAGACATATAAGGGAGTACGTAAAATTATATATATACACAAACAGGTCTACCACATATCATTTAAAACTTAAGAGACATAGATTTTAGTGTGAGAAGCAACTAGAACCACCACACTTCCTGAACTCCCTTGGTATATGGGATTTCTACCAGATGGTGCAGGTAGCATTATCCGGCTGAAGGTCTGAGCGCATGCCCAGCTCTGGATGGATGTAAATCCCATCAAACCAACCTTTGGGTTGTTGACTTAGGAAGAAGATATATTTGTGTTTAATGAAATTAAGAGCCAAAATATGTGTTGGAATATGGATTTTCTTTTTAAAATTTCAACACATATTTTGGCTCTTAATTTCATTTAAGTTAAGAGCCAAAATATGTGTTGAAATTTTAAAAAGAAAATCCATATTGAAATTGTATAAATAAAGTGAAAGTTATGTGAAAAAACGGCCCGGATTTAAAGATTGTAAGATACCGGGCCAGCAAACACTGAATAAATAAATTTAAAAAATTGTGTTTACTGTGTATCAATATAAATGTACATACTGTATAATATATATAAATATACCTTCACATATATAATACTATATAATGACTGAACTGAGGACACATAAAGTGTCCCTATAGTTCACATATAAGTTAAATATTTAAAAAAATATAAGATACTGATACATAGCTTGCGTAGTAGCTTATTTTTAATTTTAATTTCATGCGAATAAAAATAAATGTTATGTCTGTTATGCTATGTTATGTCGTGTGACGTTATCACTCACGTGAAGGTTTAGGAACACAATAAAAGCCATGTGGAATATATTCTTGCCCATAGGAATGTTTAACCCGCTTCGGTGGCCGCATGGTCTAGCGCTATTCTCTCAGTAGACTAGACTGCCAGGGAGATTGAGGCTCGAATCTCGACTGGGTGTACTTAGGGTGGTTTTTCCTAAGCGGCTTTCCACTTCACCTACATACAAATATGGGTACACTTCCTACAAATGCAACCTTACTAAATCCTAAAACTATTAGCGTAGTTAGTACATGAACGTATAGCCCAAACAGGTAGTAAGACGCGGTGCTAAAAAAAAGTTTGATATGCTCCATTCTTGCCCCAAAAAGGTGTGATTTGTAAATCATCACGCGAGAGGCAATAAAATAATAAATAATACACGTTCAAGTGTAATGTGTGTGTGTGTGTGTGTGTGTGTGTGTACTAATGTTTGTTTTTGACTAGATACAAAATACATATTTGCTCTTTTATCTATACATGTGTAAAGTTATAATAGTGAATTTTATGATAATGTGTTTTTTTACTGGAATCTTTGCAATGGCGATTGCGGGTGAGCTGAGTCTTGCGTATACAACAGGCCCGTAAAAAAAGAGAGAGATAGAGAGAGAGGCTCGAGCGTCGTCACCAATTAATAAACAAATACCCTCTTTGGTGGTTGAATCATCTATGGCAGGAGTCGGTAATCTTTTTGAGCCCCGATCGGTATTTACATTTTTATCAAATATCCCTCGATCACCTTTCGTTTTTCCACTTTTTTTAAAAAAAATCCTTTCTTTTTCTATACATCCTGTATTTATTCCTTAAATTCAATATTTTCTCCAATACTCATGTCCCTGCCTTTATAGAAAATAAATAAAATGTACACCCTGTTAAACTTGAATGGTAGCAGGCTTCCCTTTACGGATTACACTATGGACCTATCTTACAAACTGTACCATATTGGAAAAAAGCAAGGCAGTAGTCTTACCTTGATGGATTACACCATGGTCCTGTCTTATACGCTGTACAATATTGGAAACAAGCAAGGCAGTAGTCTTACCTTGACGGATTACACTATGGCCCTGTATTATACGCTGTACCATAGATAAATAATGTGAGGTAGACTTGTGATTTCGTGACGATGTAGATTTCTTACGGGATTGACTGAAAATTGCTGCGAGATCAACTATCGCCGACCGCTGATCTAAGGCATCACTCCCTTTATGGATTGTAATGCCGCTGACGGGGAGATTGGGGCTCTAATTCCATTTGGGTGTACTGAAGGTGGTTTTTATTAGCTGGTTTTACAATCTCCCTCCACGCCAATTTGTGTACACTTGTTTTAAATCCAACCTTACTCATACCTAACACATTAGTGTAATTAGTGCATATAAGTTTAACGTGAATGGATATTAAGATGCAGTTCTAAAAAAAACTAGAGCAATTTTTCTATCTACACTTAGGTGGTAGTGTATAGGATGCGAGTTAAGGTCAGTGTTTTTACAGCAAAACTTTTTTTTTTTTTGCGAATAAAATGCTTAAATAGTAACAGAGAGTTTAATTTTCTTCACATGGTAGCCTCAACAGTTCTTGAATATCTGTCATTAGCATGACGTCATTAGATGGGAAACTTCTTAAATGAAGAGAAAAAGATGTCATTAAATTCCAGAACAGATATTAAGGAACTTTTTTTTATCACAGTGTGAAGAAAATTAAACTCTATGTTCATACTGGAATGATATTTTACTTACTTTGGCAAAAAAAAAATTTGCTATAAAATTTGCAAAAATACTTACCTTTTCTCACGTCCCCTACACTCCCACCTTAAACAGAGAAAATATAATAATGCTTGGGTTTAAAGGTAAAATCTAAAATCCCTCTCGAAATTGGTGAACCTTCACGCTGGGACACTTAAACCCCTTTCATCCTCTAAAACAAAATGGTTTTCCACTCTCTCTCTCTCTCCACGCAAATTTTGATACACTTTATCTAAACGTACTAATCCCGCTTTAACTTCGAAACTCAGACAATACAAACTGGATCTCTGCATAATTTTAATGGGGGACCTAAGTGTGTGCATTTCAGGAGTGTTATATTTAAATATTTGGTGATACTCACGTCTTAAACCATGAAGAAAAAGTCCATTACCTATAAATATGATGTACTCAGTTGCTCAACATTGAATGGTGCAGCTGGTGCGACCGCACCATGTACCAGAGCTCTGGGAGTCCGCATACGAGAAGAGAAAAATATTACATTTATTTACAACAACAAAATTATGATCTATGTTTTCACCTAAAATACTTTTGAAGAATTTTTATAAATCCATTTTTAGTTGGTTTTTTAAATCTCTTTTTAAAGGGCCATTAATGAACGTTGTGCTTGAACTTCCACTGAAGATGTTACACCACTGAATGTACTATTTATGGCGGTGATTCCCAAACTTTTGTTTGTCGCTTATTCTTTTCGGAGCCATGGGCTAACTTACCCCTTCCAAACCTTGGCACGATGCACTGCAAAGACCTTCTTTCTATCTCTCTTAAAATAAATATATTTACCAAAAACTTGTAAGATTTGTAAAACAAAATAATATATATATTTTTATAGAAACACTCCATCAAAGAACATAAATGAAATAGTATACACTACTACAGAAACATCGAGAAAAGAGGTAAAACTTTGCCCAACCGGCAAAGCCGTAACAATCAATTTCACATTTCAAAGACATCGATAAAAAAAATTATGTATTGGCTCATAGCTCAGAAACTATTGGTTTCATAAAAATATATATAATTCAAATAAAAGAGTTTGACTTTTAATAGCAGCCTACTACAAATTTATAATGCTATCTGAAAGAGTTGCGGAGATACGATCATAATTATTGGAAGTTTCTACACACGTAAAGTAGCCTCAAAAACATTTTCATGGGAAAATGAGAGTTTCCATTTTGTTTATATCGCTAAACAGTGCCTAGATACAAAATTGAATCAAAATCATTAGTGCGGGTTTCAAGAAAATCTTTTTGTTTATAACTCTCGGTAAAGTATCTCTTGATTTTAGGGTTGGATATCTAATTCCAAAAATTCCAGGAGGGGAGATTTATAAAAACCCTAGATGCCGAGTTTCAGCTCTATCGGTAGTATAGTTTCAGCTCTAGCCAGAGATGCAAATATAATCATAGTCTTCGTGAAACCGACTGTTTATGTTTCCGTGGGTCATGCATCGTTGACTTTTATCAAAACTCCTTTCCCCGAAGGGTTGAGAAAAAGTTAAACGGAAAAAATACCTGTTATCTTGTAAAAAAAAATAACCTCCTTTCACAGTGATGAATTAACGGCCAAGAGGGTTGGGTATTTTGTCTGTTTTAGATTTTTAAAATATTATATAAGTCGTGTACTGATATAATCAGTTCATAAAAAAAAAGCTTTGGTGATGAGTTAAACAAAGACGCGACAAAAGAAAGAGCTTATAAAAATGTCCATGACGTCACGTATGAATCTGTGTTAATTTATTTAGAAGACATGCAATCATTACCACTAAAAATTATTTGACTAATAAAACTATTGGGACGTTAATACTAACCTGAAATTCTTGGAGAATAAATATCAACCTTAAAACTATTTTTTCTTAGCACCACGTATTATCTTACCACCCGTTTGGGTTACACCTCTCTCTACTAACCATGCTAATGAGTTAGGATGAGTAAGGTTGAATCTACAGGTAGTGTATCCACATTTGCGTAAAAAAGATAGTGGAAAATTATTTTGTAAAAACCAACCTCAGAACACCATATTGGGATTCGAGCCCCGTTATCGACAGTCTAGTCTATTGTGAGAGTGATGCCTTAGACCATGCGGTCACCGAAGTGGTTCCAAAGATATTTCACAAGACCACACGCTTTACCTGGACACGTCTTAAATCTATTGACTGATTTTGGCAGGAAAAACCATATCTGGTAGTTACTAAAGCTATCAAAATAAATTTTAATACAAATGTTCATACATCGAGTCATGTGATCTTAAGCTATCACTTTTGAAAGATATTATCAATACCTATTAAATAAAACTAACAAGAGTGATCAGTGTTAACAGCAAAAATATGTTTGTATTTTATAATAAAACCTTTCTATGATAAATGGACTGTAGCTCTGATATTAAAATCCCGATTCGAAGGCGAACAAAATAGGCTAATTATTTTAAGACTCTGTGACCAAAAACGCGGTCGCTTCTAGTCCAAACCTCACAGCAAAAAGGTTATTTTGTCTTCGCGGCAGTTTTTAGAGGAGATATTATCTCAGGGTGTGGCACGCATCATCACCGAGGATTACCTGATTACGACAAAGTCTGACTGGCGCCCGCCTGTAAGCTTGAAGCGTGGCGCCGCGGCAGGCACTAGAACGCCTTATTCTCGTGGGGAGTCATCTTGAAGCTGCCTTGTCTACATACTCCTTAAGTTCCGTATCCTTACAGTACTTAATAATCTTATGGAAAATCAAGATTTCCAATCTCGAATATATTCTGAATTTTTGCTTACTAACTCAAATAGAATCCTAAATGGAATATTATTTTAAAATGAAAGCTTATCAAATAAAAATCGGATAGTAGGATTAAAAATTATAGTATTTAATTGAGTCCCACCTTGGTTCAGTTTGTAGTGTGTTTGCCCATTGGGTCAAGAGTGCCTAGTTCGTTTACCAGTATGACTGAAAAATGTATTATTGGTAAAATGTAGGTTTCCCATTTGATACAGTGAAGAATTGATGACCGGGGGCTGGATGTTGTGTCTATTTTAGATTTAATTTAATTTATAAATCGTGAGATGATATAATTAGTCGATTCATAAAGTGCACCTTAAATACCTCAAGTGAAATTTTAACAAAAATCTTGTTAACTAGAGAATATCACAGTGTCTTGCTAGCCATTCTGGTTGTACGCAGCTACTAATTACGATAGTGTGTTAGGGATGGAAAAGGTTGAATTTAGATTAAGTGTATCCACATTTGCGTGGAGGGAACGTGGAAAACAATCTAGAAAAATCTTTCAGTACACCCTACCGGGAATTGAACCCAGATATCGGCAGTTTAGTGTGACACGAGAGTGACGCCTTAGCTAAGGCGGGTTTGAGTTTTTTTAGTTTAGTAAAAAAAAATAAGGTCGTTAAACTATGTCCAAACAATGACTATATTAGTTTCACTATTCAAATGAGCATCTTTTGAATTTCCGTCGAATCCTATTTTAAATTGTCATATTTTGCTAAATTTATTAGATTGATATAGGCCTACGCTATCTTGTTTAAGCTCCAGAATGTGTCCCGCATTTGCACACCAAGAGAATAATTTTTTTTAAAGCTTTCAATTCCATTAAAAATATTGACTGCATGACTGAGTCTCCAGGGGGTGTATTTTGAAAGACTCACTACTTCTTAGTTCACATTCACGAGAAAAACCACAAAAAATAAAAAATAAACTCAAGTTCTTCCAATTTATTGAAGGGCCCAAGACACATTATCACAACTTTTCATATTGGATTTTTTACTTGAAAGGTAAGAAAGACCCATAATTCCCCCCGTCGATGGCACTGGATCAAATAAATTGTTTGGTAACAAGATGTTTGACACTTAAGGAGGCCCCTTAGCGGACCAGTCCATTGTCCTCAGAAAATGTGTTCCCGTTTTCAAGAAGAAAGAGTAGTATGTACTGTGCTGGATGGAGTACTTCCTTCCTAGGTCCGCGTTTTAATGGGGTGCACTGCAGGGTGCGACACTCGATAAGATTCCTAGTACTACCCTCGGCCCGTATTCTACATTTTTGTGTTGGCACCATTGGTTAAGAAATGGAGCGCTCATAGGTTCAGGGAAACTTTGAGATAAGTCTTAATTTTACTATCTCATATAGAGTAGGCCCAAGTATCTGATCGGGAAAATTTCTCTACTTAGATAATTTGATGAATTTTGACGTTTTATTTGCTCCTGAGCTCAAAAATGTTTGTCTGACAAATCTGTCTCAATGTGTTTCTTTTCCTATGTTTGCAATTTCCAATGTATATCTTTCCCAATGTCTGCATTTCCCAATGTCTGCATTTCCCAATGTATGTCTTTCCCATTGAGTGTATTTCCCAATGTCTGCATTTCCCAATTTATATCTTTCCTACTGTTTGTCTTTCTCATTGGATATATTTTTCAATGAAATTTATTTCCCATTGTACTTCTTTCCCTATGTATATCTTTCCCAATGTCTGCATTTCCCAATGTCTGTCTTTCCCAGTGTTTGTACTTCCCAATGTATGTATTTCCCAATATATTTATGTCTCTGTATGTCTTTCTCGATTTATGTCGGTCTGTCTGTCCGAGGATAGAAGCCAGAATGATTTATTGTTTATGTTTTTTTTATGTTTTGATGTTGATGGTCATATCTCAAGGCAAAATGACGATTTTGATCATATCTCTCAAATTAATCATGGTTTATTAGTGACTGAATTTTGAAAATTATAAGTATTTCTAAAATGACCCCAAAGATTTTGCTCAAAATGCAAATCTGGGATTTTTTACATTATAAATAACACTCTATTTGGTTTTTCAGTGAAAAATGACTATTCAATTGGTATTTTACTAAAGATTGATTTTGACATTAAAAAAATAGTTCTGATTGATTTTGTTAAAAATGAGTATTTTGTGAGTGTTTTGAATTATTAGAATAAATCTTTGTTTTTCTAAAAAAAAAAAATTTGAGTTTAATTTACTGATGCCTTGTTTTTGAAAATTCGAGGTTCTTATTAAAAATTGCTATGGGCTAGCAGTTTCGTTCAAAATTTATATTTGAAGATAGGTTCATATGATTATCAATATAATATGTTGTTTTTGGAAAACTTATTAAGTAGTAGCTTAGCTATAACCTATATTTACAAACTGTATTCCAAACTGGATATCTAAGAAATGTATGTGAAAAAACTCGTATGGATAGTGTCAGTAATGTATGAGTGTGGAAGGAGTGCGGTGTGAAATAGAATCTAATAGGACAGTAGGTCAATGGTAAATAAACGTCCTACCTTGGTTTGGGCATGTTGAGGGGATGAGTGGGATGGAGTGACAAAACAAATATATGAAGGTAGAATGTGTAGATCAAATGGAAGGGGTAGGCCATGTAAGACGTGGCTAAATGTTGTAGATGAATATGCGTGAAAAAGAGAAACACTAAGATGATTATTATTATTATTATTATTATTATTATTAGCACCGAGTCTTACTACCCGTTCGGGTTATACGCACTTACGCTAATGTGTAATGGTAGGGTGATTGTGAGATGAAATTGAGGACCTACAGTTTAAAGTGGAATCCGAACCACGGTGGAGACCTGGCATTCCCCACATTCACAAGTTGTGATTAATACACTTCTTGTCAGAGGTGAAGGAAAAATAACTTTGAAACACTAAGAGTTTAAAAAATCAAAGAGCATGTATGACTCGATTTATGGATGTTGTTGAATGGAAGGGAGTATGCAAGGATAGGGACGTGTGAAGAAAGTTAGTTAGGATGGATTAAGTATGGAATAGTTGATTTTAGAGCTATATAAACGGTTTCTTACCTACCTCGTAAGGGAATGGCGTGATTAGGTATTTATATAGATATGTATGTATTACAAACTATAAAATACCATATGAGAAAAAATATTCAATTTATTTTTCGTGCAATTTCATTTTTGATTTTATAGAAAACAAAGTGATGCAATATATGTATGTGTAACTGATAGATTTTTAACTGATAGCCGATATTGATAGAAATTATACACATGGTCTTCCCACTAAATATTTTGGCTACGCGTTGATATAAAAGTGGCCATTAGCTGCATACACACAAATAAAACATATAAAACTAATTAAAGAAAGAAATATTAAGGTAGTTGAGAGAGCATAGCTGCGTGAGGTTGAGAAAAATCAATGGCTCGATGGAAGTTTGGTTGATATGAATAGTAAATTATTTTTTTTTGCGTTTTCCAACACCACAGTCTAGTGGGTGTTGCGTCTGCCTATTGAACTGTCCTGGATTTGAATACCGGCATGGCCCAAAACTTAATAATTGGTGAAATGTGGGTTTCCCCCTTTCACAGTGATAAATTAATAGGTTCAGGGGCTGGATGTTGGGTCTGTTCTAAATTTAAGCTAGTTGATATATTCAGTCGACACAGAAAGTGCACGTTAAATACCTCAAATAGGCCTATATAAAAATAACCAAGTTCGGTGGCCTCATAGTCTAAGCCAAGGTGTCACGGTCGAAATATACTAGGCTGCTGATGACTGGGAGATCATGGTTCAATTCCATTAGCTTGTTTTTATCTTAAAATTTTCCCACTCTCTTCCCAAGCAAATTCAGGTAGACCTCCTATAAATTCAACCTTCCTCATCCCTTAACTATTAAATTAATTAGAACACAAGTGTATAAACCGAACGGGTAGTAAAATGTGGTGCTAAATTTACACAATATATATATATTTTTTAAAGTACAGTATTTGATCCAAAAAATGCACGTCAAAGACTCCCTAATAAACGAAGGGGCACTTAAGTTCCTCTCAACCGCGAATAGAAGAGGGGGAGTGTTTTTTCCTCTTAAACATATGGCACTTTATATGGAAGGCACAGAAATCCGCCCTTTCAAAAATGGGAACACAACGACATATTATAATATAATGTTTTTTATTATTATTGTGAATACATATTTGGTAAGAGGGCCCCTCAAGGCTCCCGCATGTGTATGTCAAGTTGCGGGAAGGAACAGGCCTATAATATTTATTCATATTTGTCTGTGAGCCCTAGAGCCTCCAGTCAGATATTAATAATTCGCTGTCAGAAGGTTTTTTTTTACTATTGTAAAGACGACCACAAGTAGACAAGGGACTGAAGATGGTTCTTCTAGGGCGCCAATACACATCGTCCTTAAGAAGGGTTTACTTGTACTTTATAAGAGAAATAAAGTTTGGAGGGAAATTTAGAGGGGAGGAGGGTGAGGATAAATCTTTAACAAGCTCCAGAAGATACTCAATGAACCGTTTTCATTCGATAACCCCTTCCTTCCAACAAACCATCTTATCGTGCCAGCATTGAAACCTCAAACGGTTCCACGGATAATGTTTAGAGCTTTTTTTTTCTCCCTCTATAGTTGCCAACTTACCCACCTGAACATTGTCCTTGATGGCTGCGGGTCATTCCTATAGAACCGGGTTCGCAAACTCACGGCCCGTGAGGACAGGTCCGACCGGCCCGTTTGTCTGCAAATCGTTCCGTTCCTATACGCGTCACTACAATTTTATTTTGTTAGCACCGCGTCTTACTACTAATCCCGGCACAATGTACAGAGGGTGATTTTCCTAAATAGTTTTCCACCCTACCTCTACACAAATGCGGATACGTTTCCTCTCATTCTTCCTAAATCTTTACCCACTAGTATTATTAAAATGTGTATAGTCCGGACAGTTAGGTAAGATGCTGTACAAAAAATAAATAAGAACACATTTTTTAAAGGCCGTGGCCCGCAAATCGTTCTGGGTTTTTGAATCTGACCCTTCGACTAATTTAAGTATGAGAGCACTGCTATAGAATAACCACAATACTGTCATGATGTGTCGTTTCTGGTTGCCAGGATAAGCAGAGTCAATCAGTACCTGTGGATTGCTCTAATCATTCAGTGGAACAATCATTGGTCAGGTATCAACGAAAATACTTTCCCACGGGAGGTGTGGAAAGTAGAACCTATGTATGATTGGTCAAGTGAGGACCGAGTGGGGGAGAACATATCACAAGTACAGTTTTAACAAGTTCTGCTTATCTGGACTGATAGGAAATGAGTACATTTTCTTTTCATTTCTACCTTCCTCATTCCTACTCATTTAGTACTGTAATTTAATGCTTATAAACCGGACAGGTAGTAAGACGTGGAGCAGAAATAAATATGTTTGGAGCCAAATTTGTTTTACATCCACATGATCAACCAAAAGATCTACTTTCATTATTATTTGTCGTGACAAGTTGAAATTATTATATATGTGAGACAAATATCTAATATTAAACGGAACCCATAGAAAGGGGTGGTTAAAATATATCTAAAAAAAATCAGAGACAAAAATCATTTGGAGTTAGGGTCTATTTCAAACCAGAAAAATACATTATTCATTCGCCGATTCAAACCATTTATGCAGCACTCATTAAAAAGATAAACTCTACCTAAAAATCCGTTGCTCAAATAATCTATAAGAGGGAGTCGTATAAAAGAAATAACAATAGTTTTATTCAATTTTCAAAAAGAACTGTGCAAATAGCGAACAATGGGAACAATAATTCGATTCAAAGTATGATAGAGTTAAGAGGGATTTCTGCTAGTGAAATATATCTCAGATATCAAAACCACCTCCTGAAGAGGGAGGAACGAAGAAATACCACCCTTTCTTTAAGATAAGCTAGACAAGATGACACATTGAACCGAGAAGGAAAAAAAAAATCGGGGCGTCCGCTTTGTAAGAAACCGCGCGTTGAAGAAAACTCCGTTTCAAACGCCCGCAGTTAAGTCGAGCTGATTGGTCGACTGGAAAAATGCTACCGGTGGTACTGTACTGTTATGTTGGGATTTGTTGTTAGCAGGAGTAGGCCCTTTTTCAAGATTACCCCGAAAAGAAAACCACCCACGCTTTATCCATTCAGTTTAGACTTGAGAAATTACTATTAAGCCGGGGGGAGGAGGGTAGGGGGGGCTGCATCCAAGATTAGGGGGACCTATACTATTTTCACGATAAGTAGGACCTACACTATTTCCACGATTAATGGGACCTACACTATTTCCACGATTAATGGGACCTACATTATTTCCAAGATTAGTGGGACCTATACTATTTTCACGATAAATAGGACCTACACTATTTCCACGATAATTAGGACCTACACTATTTCCACGATTAATGGGACCTACACTATTTCCACGATTAATGGGACCTACATTATTTCCACGATTAATGGGACCTACATTATTTCCAAGATTAGTGGGACCTATACTATTTTCACGATAAGTAGAACCTACACTATTTCCACGATTAATGGAACCTACACTATTTCCACGATAAATAAGACCTACCCTATTTCCACAATTAAAGCCGCCATAACTTTGTCCCAGGTCTAGCTTTCATGTTGACGCCCTCTTTTGTATCACATAATTTTTGTCCAAACATTGTTTTATGACCTTGGAAGGAAATCATTACAAGACAAAAATTAATGGATGTCGGTGTCCGTTTTTTCTCTTGTTTATTGTTAATAGGAAATTTATATGTGAGCTATATACAATTTCATATTTTAAATCGCACAGCTTTAATAATAAGTAGACCTACTCGTAGTTATGAGATGTAAGCTCTAACTTGGGATTAAACGTTATATTTAGTCTAAAATATACAAGATAAATAATAATCATTGCAATATTTTTCTTTTTAATTCTCGTGTTATTTAGGAATTTGTAGTGCTCGAATATGGAAACCTTAATAATCGGAACGGTAACAATTAATAACCAATAATTATTTAATTTATTTTACAGTATGAAACTGTTACATTGGCTATACAAACTTCAATAAGCTGCATGTTAAGCCATGCCAGTTTAATTGACTCTCAGTTAATTTAGTATCACATTGCAGTTAATTTACTAATCTAATTCATTGATAATTACAGTTGACTAATATTGATTTATATTGAAACGAGAAATACACTGCCACAGTAAAACGATGTACAATTTAGGTAGGCACTAGTTTAAAATCTAAGTACCTATGCTATGGGATTATTTTTTCTGTAAGCCAACTAGCCGGTTCATTTTACTAATAAGGACATGATGACGGTTTGTACCTGAGAAATATAGATTTGTAGCATCTCCAAATATATAGAGTATTTTGTGTTTTATAAAAGCTAATGATGAAACTAAGTTAAAACTAAAATATGTGATATTGAAATTTAAGGAAGCAAAGTGTTGTTTACAATTTAATAATCAATAGTTAACAATAGGAATCATAATGAATGATCCAGCGTTACAGGAAACTGGTAAAAAAAAACGTACAATGCAAGCTACTGTTTCTACACACGTTCATTTTAATCAAACTTGTCAGAAATTTTTGGGAAAAACATATTTTTTACTCTTATTATTATCATCATCTGCAAGGTGCATATATCTCCGATGTGTTTGGTTAAGAATGTTAGGAGTTGTATGCATGTTTTAGAATGAGCTACTGCTATCATGCCAAACCTATTCTTTTGCACATTCCATACAAAAAAAAATCCATATGTAGAACATTTGTTTCTACGTATTTCACATGTATTAAGTATTTTACACATTTTATGAATATTAGTACATTTCAAGTTGTTTTTATTTACAAAAAATAATAGACTAGCACACATCTTATATTCAAGTTTTTATTTTATTTTGCCCCTTTTTTCATACTTAAGCATTGTTGTTTCACATCTCTTGCATTGATGTAAAAAGTAAGACACTTGAAAAATCGAAACATGTGAAGGATACCTACCATTTGTTGGTAGTTAACTAGACTGAAATTAATTGAACCCCAATGAGAAAAATATCCATGCTAAGACATTCCCCAAACACTTATTGTGAAGTAAAAAGGAGCTTCATCCTACAAAATATTGCTACAGAAGAGTCAAAATATGGCACCAGAAAATTTGAAAAATTCTATGTTTTACATTGTTATAAAAAATTATGAGAATGTTAAGAATTATTATCATTATTTAATTCATACAAAAAATTTTGTTTGGATGTAAAATATTTTGTAACAAACACTGTTAATCAAAGTTGCATGGACAGCCAGATATTCTACTCTTTAATGTAAAGCCCTTTCGTCATGTTTGTTTGTAAGGTTTTTATTGTTTGTAAACATCTAATAGTAATAAACATGAAAAATACAGAAAACAAATGGATAAACAGTTAACAACACCAGCCCGAAGGGCTCTCGAAAACGGACACGACATTGAACATCTAAAATAATCTTACAATGAAATAATTTGGCGCCCTGGCGGGCTGTCATGTTTGCATGCTCTGAATTACCATAGGCTGCAAGTTTCGACAGTTAATTATTACAACAGTTGGATCTAGACCAGTACGATCGTTTTAATATATTCATAAAATGTATAGAGTTAAAAACACTACTTCAAAGAATCCGATCTCTCTGTTGCAAAGAAAATTATTTCAGAAAATTATTTTTTTTTTCGATCGTAATCGTGCATCATCAAGTTAATTGGCCGTGAGAAATATTTTAAGAACTTATTTTCTTACAAGCTGCGTTCAACTGGCGATGTTGGCGTACTCTCTTTTTTAAAAGGAAGAACTAGAAGAGAAGTTAACGTGGAAGCCACACGAACAAAAGGTTTACTCGATAAGTAAAACAAAAAACCCGTATTTAAAATAGTGTCAGTGAGTCGAACAATCTCCCAGTATACAAATGACAAGTCGAATGAGGGTTTGGTTAACATCTGAATTTTGATTAAAGCCGGGAAATGTTATGTCTTTCTTAGTGTTTTTATTTCGATTTGAACATCCTACAATACAACTCTTTGCTTCCTATTGTGGCTTTTTCTACTTGATTAGCTGTAGCGAAATTAATATTACAATAACATAAACTTAATGGCTTTATCTCGCGATTGCGCTATACTGACCAAGTGGCTGCTACCGTTAGCGATGATAGTGCGGATAGAGGGTGTCATGTGGTCAGCACAACGAACCCGGTGGGCGTTACTCTCAGTTTTATAGTAAGCAGCTTAGCTTTTTTGTGTTTCCACAATGGCCTCCACCGACTTAAATTTAACGTGCCAATCGAAAGACCAGAACTGATAAAAAAAATCATTCAACGAATCGCAATCTACATTCTCCTGCGAGAAAAATTGAATTATAGCACGGCTGGTCGGTCGGTATCGAACTCTGGTACACTTATTCAACCGTCATGGACCCCCTCTCCTTCCTTCCCTTGTGACGTCACTGTTTGGACCAAAACACAACGCTGGTTCATTGTTGATAATACAATGGCAGTAGCTTCTCTGTAATAACCCTTTGCCTTGTTCCCACAGGTGGGGTCAGACCTTTGTGCAAGTTTAAGGACGGGGAAGGGGGATTCTTTGTCGGCTCTCGAGTGATTCTTACAGTCTGTGACACTGATTGCACCCTCTACAGCAGATACAACTCCCCACCATCACCACCCTCTTCTATCCTAGTAACAACGAAAACAGGCAGAAGGCGGTTACACTAGTAGAGTTGTCACAATATATTATATTTGACAGCAATTTTATTTTTGCTGGTAAAGAAGAAGTAGGGTTGCGAGGGATGAAAGGGGAATCACGCCGTTTAGCGCTGGGTCCTGGCTACCAATGATTGAATTATCTATAGGAAAAAGTATTTTTTTAAAGGAATCTTAAGGAACTGCGCCAACATTCTCCTGTATAGAAAATGGAGAAACCCACAAAGTACATACCACTTAGGTAGTGTTTATATTCATGCATAACGCATAACTAATAATGAATATTGCATGGCGTAAAGTGCAAAATTCGTAATAAAACACAAGAGTTTTAAATGAAACCTAGGGTATAAGGACGTAAGATAAATAGATGGTCTATTACTAATATAAAATTGCCTAACCACTTAGCACTCTTAAATAAAGTCTCTAAAAACACTTAAAGAAAAACTACGTTAATTAAACGTATCTTTTGAAATTTGAAATTAACCTAATTTAAGTTTTGCCCGTACTATTAAACCAAATTTTATTTTTATTTCATTCTGATTTTATTATTGTTATGAATACTACCTTTCACTATAAAAAAAAGTCTATGGCGTAAGACTGAATATAAACCCAGCCTTATCATGAAAGATAGAAGTCTCCCCTCTTAAAATGATATCAGGGTTCCATATTATAAATTGAGCCCTAATGGAACCATTTAAGGTAAGCTTGCCAAACGAGGTGGTACAAATAAAACATGTCCATTTAATTCGGTTGAAGTCGAGCCTTGACCTCCAGTGTCATAGCCAGGTTTTGCCATTCACTCCATTAATTCTGACACATAAAAACCTTTTTGGAAGTTTCTCTTTCTCGTTTTTTTTCTTGTGGTTTAAGAGCACTGGCTTTTGAAGATAAATATTCTCTCACTGTGGTGTGTTTTACACAGTTAAAAAGTTTATTTTATTTGTTTCGTGGAAGCAATATATATATATATATATATATTTATTTATTTATTTCTAACAATTTATTTTGATTTCAGAACTGCAACACTTCGCGTGAAAGAGCACTGAAAATGGGATAGTTTCACCTTTTCACATTAAAAAAAAAATTAATTAGAATTTTTTTTAATGTACAGTTTTAAATAATATAGATACATGTTGATACCATTTGCTTCAATGTATGCGTGAACCTTATTTTGAAATAACAAAATCCTTCTTAACGACGTTGTCTACTTGGAGATGTCATAGCTATGTTGCGAAACGGGTTGCATCTTAACTTGACGCACCTAAGCAATCTAGCATAATCATACTTGGACGCTAATGTACAAAATAAAATGAGAGGGAAAAAATTATAGGTTTAACCTAAGAGGACTCTTGTTTAAGTGCTGATAACACTTTCCCTCTTCCTCTGACTAGCTTACAGTCACTTTAATATTTGCGCCTTTAAACATTGACTTGCTTTTTAATCTTACCTGTTTCTTGTTTCCTATTCTAGATAGATATATGCTACCATGGACTTTTTTAATCTACATCCTAGCAGGAAGTTTCCTACAGGCCATTTTCGTGACCAAGACAACTATTCTAAGTTGTAGAGAGGATTTATAAAAACAAATACTATTATAAAAAACTACTTAAAGATAAAAAATAAATATTTGTGACACTGTAGAATCATTTTAAAAATTATTTAAGAATTTATAGATTTTGTGTTAACATTATATCTTTAAAACTCGCTGAATCAAACGTAAATCCATTAATTTGGGAAATCCTATCTTCACCTACCATGACGTCAAAGGTAAGCAACGTCCTTAAATAACGCGAGAATTATTCTTGGCGTCTGCAAAACGTCTCACTCAACATTCCGGCATGATGTGTATTAGAACATTTTTGCGAAACGATTGTGGTAATATTTATTTCAAATATGATAATAGTTTTTTTCCCATAGGAGCTGTCCTTAAATTACATAAGGACAATACCGGATTTACAAAGTCTATGCTAAATAGTCTATACAACAAATTTTCTGACTCGCTAATCCCCAAACCAACAGGCCCATAAAATCTACGAGCAGGACACGGCCTCATCGAAGAGAGCCCATGTAATTGATAAAATAGTTGACATTTACTGTCCATTGATGGCAGCATCATACGGCAAAGTCTGAGGGCAACCGCACACGACAGACAGTCGGTGGCAGACGATTTCTTCGGTCGAAATGTTCACTGTAGATTCAAATGGGGCTTCGCACACGACATACTAAAAATACGAGCCTACGAAAGAGATTTGGTGTATTCTATTTTTCAACCGACTTCACACAGAACCGATTGTCAGTGCTTGTTGGCGGTGTAATGGGAATATTGTATTCATGGGCGACCATAAATTGGCAATAAGAGGAGTCCCCTTTATCACTCTGGAATATATATTTTTAAATGGTTAATTTGTATTTAAAAAAAGTATATTTGAGATTCGGCTGCAATTTGCTATTAACAACTTTGAAGTGTATTAAATTTTAATCCTACCACTGATATATATATATATATATATATATATATAATTTTTATGATTTTTCAAAAAAGTTCATTATTACTTGTAGGTATCAATAAAAGTAGCTCTGATTACTTCTTTTGTCAGCATTTTATATGTTAATATTATTTTATAGATTTCATTTACGTATTGTTTCCAAAGCTATGCTATGCTATATTATAATAATATATAATACTTTATAGAGATTAAGGCAACCAAATGATTAATGTTTAATCAATAAATATATTCATTTGAAAATAAATTGTATTTGTCACTTTAAATGTATTGATATTAAATAATTAAAAGGAATACTTGTGTAGGTTCTACAAATTTTGTGAGACTGTCTGAGGATTTTTTTTTAAAGAGGCCTCCAGGCTTTATATATCCTAGGGCCTCACAAGCCTAAATTCGGAAATCCGCCACTGCGTAAGATATTTGGGGGCGGGGAGAGGAGGGGTATAGATAGAGCTCATTATTTTCTTAAGTTATCTTACGAGAGAGAGAGTAGATAGAATTCATCTTATGTAAGTTTATATTTCACTTATATTTCATTACTTATGATATGTTTCACACATAATTTTACTACAATGTATCCTAAAATTTAATATCACTCGCTTTATTACCAATCCTTATGTCTACAAATAATTAAACGATTGAAATAAGCTAACCACCAAATCGGAAAAAACTGCGTAGTTTGAGAAAAAAAATAGAGGGGGAGGGGCGATTTTGCGACCCCCTACGTGGGGAAGGGCGATGGTGTCGAAAATCATAAAAATAAAGCCTTACGTAATTCAAGGACGGCCCCATATTCAATCTGTTTTTTTGTTTCCACGGGTCGCGAACGTAGATTGGGCATTAGTACATCGGGTCACAAATAAGCTATTTTCTTCGGTAATCTCGTAAAGGAAATAAAGGTACTATCATGAATACGGTTAGCGCGATAAATTTAACTTACTTTGGTCGCTCACCAATCCTGAGTTTATTCTAAGTAGTGTGTCATTCTTTATTCAAATGAACGCCATTCCATTTTCTTGAAATTATTATCCTCCCTTATTATGTGTCCTTTGATGATTGAAAGTTTCGGGTGTGAAATAATAATAATAAGCTCGGGACACCTGGATATCTCTCTCTCTCTCTATATATATATATATATTGAACTTACCTGCATCTACCTCCTCAAAATGCTTGGGGTTCATACCCCGTTGTTCTCCGCAAATACCACTGGCATTGTTGTAACACTTACTAATTAACACTTCATAAAAGAAATAAAAATAAAAGAAAAGAAAAAACAAAGCTTGTTTTACTGTGGCCAACAATAAATAAAGATATCATGGATTTAAATTGTTAACGTGTGTATTATTCCGCTATAAATAAATAAATTCTATCTAGTGAGCGCTCATCCAAAATAAAAGTATGTGGTTAACCATATTCACACCCAAAACTTTCAATCATCAAAGGACACATAATAAAATAAAAGTATGTGGTTAACAATATTTTAAGTATGGAAACAAGCCAATTTAATATATATATATATATTAAATTGGCTTGTTTCCATACTTAAAATATGGTTAACCACATACTTTTATTTGTTTCCATACTTAAAATATTGTTAACCACATACTTTTATTTTGGATGAGCGCTCTCACTAGATAGAATTTATTTATTTCTAGCGGAATAATACACACGTTAACAATTTAAATCCATGATATCTTTATTTATTTTTGGCCACAGTAAAACAAGCTTTGTTTTTTCTTTTCTTTTATTTCTATTTTTTTATGAAGTGTTAATTAGTAAGTGTTACAACAATGCCAGTGGTATATATATAACAATGCACAGTATACGAAACTTTAAATTTAGTCCTTTAACAATATTTTTTATAAAGTATCTGGAAGTATAGTCCTTTATTGACTATAAATAAACATAAATTAAAAATAATAATTATGGAGCTGAATATGTTTTGTGGTTTGAGTCCAAATTAAATACTTTATTGAAATAAATTAAAGTTAAAAATATTTTAATAATTCATGTTTTCTACTGAAGATAAAGTGGTTTTAAAACTTAAAATACGTCGGTGGTGGGCGATAATTAAAGATGAAAATGTAGAAAGTGCCGGATCTATTTGGTGATTTGACGAAAAGATGCAAAACATGTACCTGGTATACATAATTTGAATATATTCGGAGAAATATGAAGAGATAGTTCAAACCAAACTGCCCAGGCTGGAGATCAAACATGGGGCTTTTACGGAAGTAGTCCATACTCGTGGGTAATTGAAAAAAACTATTTATTTCCCTATTTTTAGTCATGAGTTTTACCATTTCAAAAAGTGTTCCAAATCCAACCCAGCTCAAACAAAGAATAAGTTTAAGGCTAATAATTTCCATAGACGTAACAATTAAGGAAAGACCGAACATAGATCGGACAAAATTGAAATAAACATATGAATATTAATAAAGTATTTAATAAGAATCATGCGGTTAGGGAAAGCTTTTAAACTTCCTACCAAGTTTATTTTACTTGCCACTAGGTGGTAGCACCTGCCACGCCACTTATAATTATTTCTCCCTGCGTTCTTCGAGTTTCACAACATTGCCAACGAAAAGTAACCAGTGTAAATAGTTTATATTTATTCATCGCTTTGAAAAACTTACGTTAACAGGTAATTGTTGTCCTTTCATTTGTTTACGAATATTTGTCTTAATTTATAAAGTTAGTCAACAAATCTGAAGCATTAATTTTTATAATATATCTGGATGGACATCTGCAGATAAAATTTTATATCTGTCATCTGCACACCTTTATGTAGAAAAGAAGGAAACTTTCGGATATCTCTTTCTCTCTTACACACATGCAAGGAAATGTGGCATTTTGACATTGTTCGCTAATCTTTATGAATATGTAAGATATATCAATGTAGGATTAGTTAAATGAAATAAATGTGTTATTAAAAGGTTTTAAGAGCATATCTAAGTTCAACACTCATGACTTGTTTATTTAAATAAGTCGATTTAGTCTAAGATATTAATACTTCATACAAGCCAATAAGCTAAAGATCGTTTGAACATAAGACTTCTACACAAAGTTTGTCATTCGAACAAAAGTAATCAGGTTTTTAGCGTTTAGTGATCGAACATTAAATACGATATGGTTTCTGAAATTAATATACAGGCTGAGAGCAAACTTTAAATATTGTAATATTGAAATACTTCCTACAAGCCCTATAACCTAAATGATAGTTTTAATGTAAAGCTACTACACAAAGTTTGCTATTCAAACAAAACACATGCAATTAAGTTTTAAGCTACCTTATTTTATTAAAGTTATCGAACCTTAAATATAATATGGCTTATGAAAGCAATGGGCTTCACTAGCTAAGAATCAACTTTAGATGCATTGTAATATTACAATAATACTTCATACAAGCCTATAACCTAAATGAAAATATTTATGTAAAACTACTACACAAAGTTTGTCCTTCAAACGAATTTAATTAAGTTTGAAGCAACCATTTTTCATATAATTATCGAACTTTAAATATAAAATTGTTTTTGAAACCATTTTAACATAAGATAATAACCCATTTTAAATATATTGTAATTTTGGCAGAATGTCAACAACGTGGGTGTTCTACATATTTTAATATATTAAATATGTTATTCTTATTTTTACAATATTAACTTTAAAACTGAATAGTCTATCTTTTAATGTAAATGTATCTTCAGTCAAATATAATACAACACATTATTTCTTAAAACATACTTTTATTCACGTTTTTACACAAGAACATTGAAAGAAATCGTTACATCTGTCCCCTCGCTAGAAAACAGATGACAAACTTTAGGGTTACAATTTGGTCCATTGCAAGGGGAGGGTGTGTTTATGTATATCCAATATAGTATAGGGATCACTGATTTGAAGTAATCATGGGTCCAGAAAATAAAGGATTTAGAAGTTTGATCATAACAAAAACCACGTATCTGTTGGGCCGAAATGCACAACTGTCCATTTCCTTAGATACTGGAATAATGTATTTAAAAACCAGTTATTTGTTACACGGATATCATAAACGGGAAGAGAATACGTAACACCTTAAAAATAATCCTGTTAACATAAGACTTATATTACTCTCTTAACGATTTTAAAATATATAAAACATAAATAGTAATAACTAAACACTGCCTAAATTGAAACTTTTAGTCTAAAATGACAGCTACAAAATACAGTCCTTAGCATTTGAAATTATGAAAGTAGATATAATTTCTACATATAGCCTTATTGATTCTCCTGCTGGTGAACGTTACTTAAAATATAATTCCACTGGGTTTTAAAACATAGGTAGTGTTTGTTTGGTTTACGTTTGATTAAATTGGATTTAAATAACTAATATTCTAGTTTTGCTTTTACCAAGGCGTGTTGTAGTGGTCAAAGTTCCTTGATACAGATCCAGAAATTCCGGTTTTGGTCCACAGATCTTCCAGAATTTTTCTGTGAAGCAGTGGGTCTTGAATGGGATCAAACTCAGGCTCGTAAGGACAAATGAGGAGCAAAATAAATAAGTAGGTGAGTAATAAGGATTGTCGATTTCTGGGACACAAAGGGCCAATTAACTCGGACAATGGAGCCAATTAGTGGCTAGTGGGAGGGGT
>CABFVX010003311.1:0-32893 GCA_902151425.1 Timema shepardi
GCTAGGCAAACTATCCTACAGTTATGTGTGGAGGAATATCATACCTCGCGGGCTCAGTGAATTAGAAGTTGCTACCTTTCAATCCCGACGGAGTGTACACTCACTGGCATACTTATTTTGTTCTCCTTTGGGGACCATGTACATTTATACACTAATACATTAAACAAGTCATCCTATACAGAGGACTATTATCTAAAATGCAGTGACATAGTCTAAGGATAATATCTGATAGAAAATGTTATATCAATTGTTTTATGGCCAAATTGTCTATTAATTCAGGAAATGGTCGTTTGTTTGCGTGGACCAGAGCCCTTATTTAACTCACTTCCCTACAATCTAGAGGGTTGAATTTGATACACAGCTTCCACTAGTGGGACATTTTAATATATTAAATCTTGACATTTCGTAAATAAAGCTTTTAACAACAACAAAAAATTCTTTGTCTCTTCGTCTAGTCTCTCCCTTTTAACCCCCTCTATCACCATAGTGCCAAGCTACTAGTATAATGCATTATAATTTGACTGTCTTGTTTGTAGAAAGTCCTCTTTCTTGTCAGAGAAAATGCTTAATTTTGAACTATACCTTTGTATTTAAAGTTTTATTTATTTTTAAATAAAATTATATATCTTGTATTAAAGTAGATATTAAATTGCATTTTTTTTAGTGTAATCATTCACATTCCGTTTACAAGTTAAATTAAATGAAAAAACCGTATGTTATTATTAGGGTTTTTTCCCATGGAATACAGTAGACAAAATCAACCTTATATTAAAGTAAGTATCCATCCGAATCTTAAATAAACATAATTTGTTAAATTAGTGTCATTATAGCAATAGCTTAAAATGTTAACAAAAGTAACCTACACACATTTATTATCATGTGAGCTACTAAATACTTATTGGGATTATGTGTTAAAATAAATTGTAAAATGCAAGCAAACATTATAGCTGTAATGTCAGTAAACTCCGGCGCTGATGTGGAAAAGAAGATCCACATCCGCCCCCAATCTGTATTCGTAATCACATCCAAGAAATTCACATGATATCCGGGGATATATTTAGATTTAATGACAAAAATAACCCTAACACTAATTTATTACATAATATTTTATGTAATTAACCTATTCCATATTGTTTGTATAATTTTAATCGATTAACCGAACGTGTGAAGGGGCATATTGGAAATAATATTGTTAGATGTGTTGTCGTTTGTTTTTGTCAAACATTTATAATTAAAATACAATATCCTTTATAAATGACCCACACACTATAATTTATATCTTCCGTGTTAGTTACCAAGGTAGTTGAGAGGAAGTGATCCTGCATTAGCGCATAGAGAGGATGGCAAAACCACTGATAAATCACATGTGATAAATCCCTCTAATTCACCCGGACGAGATTCGAACCTCGATCTCACCGACAACAACGATAAAGTGCAATGCTATACTAGCATATTAATCTACTCAACCACTGGTGCAGGTAATATATATGTTACGAACACCAACACTATACAAAATAGTAACAAAATAGGTATTATTTTTTAACTCCCTTTTTCCTTTGGTAGTGTTTCTCCAAGCCTAAGGGAGTAGCATGGCTTACAGTAAAAAAAGATGAAAAGATAGTGAATGCCAAAAAGGGGTAGGGTAGGAGAGGGAGAGGTGCTTCCGAAGACAGAGCATTCTACCAGGCCGCTACTGAACTTTTTCAACAGTTCAGACATGATTTAATTTGAAAATAACAAATTTTGTACCCATTATTGTATTATAAATATTTGTCGTGTATGATAGAACAATATCTTATTCTCTATAATAATATGATAGCTTCAAAACTATATTCTTGTATTTCATGTTTTATTAAATTTTAATTTAATTTAAATTACGTCTTATTGTAAAAAAGTAAATATTAACTTGTAACTTTTTTTTATTAATATAGTTCATTTTAAATTTACAAGTTTAATATAATACAAAAGAACGCATGTTGTTACTCTGCATATTTTTTAAGCAATAGAGTGTACAACTTTATCGTTCTTATATAGTAGGTGTCCATCCGAATCTTAAATGTAGTAATTTTTAACCTTTATCCTATTATTAATAAGAACAAATTGGAAGTAGCAAAGGATGGGAAATTTGTCGTTCTGCTATTGAATTATGCTTGTAATACTTGGACTAATAAGTGAATTTATCTCAGTGGTATATATAAGTATAACTGAAGGAACACACCATTTGCAACTGTCTACAACGTGACGCTCATTATTGTGTAATATGTTAGCGAGTTAGAGGATCACTATACCTATTTGTCTAGGTGCGAAGGTTTATTTTGTGTATATAACACTTATTGTTTGGAAAGGGAGAAGTATTTGATCACATTTGGATGTAGAAATATTTACATTGATGGAAATAAAAAATCAGTCTCGCAGGTTATATTGTTTATAATATAAGTGAAACCTTAGGCAATAGAAAAGGCGTAAGTTAGCCTAGTTATAAATTTTAGGCTGGTTTAGTTTTTTACTTTATACATTTTGAGAGATAATGATATAAATGTATTAACGAGGAGAAAGGATGGTAAAAGCATTATCAGAGTACTCACACATAACTTTAGCCTCTACATTCACGATGACAACGACCAAGTGTAGTTTGACAAACTTCTCGTCCATGTCTGGATTCAAAACGGGACTCTTAACTTTCTAAGCAAACGTGCAACTGACCGAGATAAGGAATCGATAAAGTTTTTCCAAAAAAAACTTGACACTTTTATAAGATAATTAAAAATAAATTATATAGTGCACCACACAAACTTTCTCACTCCAATGATTCAAAATAGAGATATTTCCTCAAAACTCATAAAATATGTACAACTACATAATAAACAGTGTTTAAGAAACATTCCACCGACGAGCATAATGAAATAATATACTGTAATGTTATATAAACAATACCTGAATGAGAAACTTAATCATAATTGATAGAGCAGATTTTGGAAAAATCGATTTTTTCTATTTTCGCACTGAAGTAATCTACCCTTATTTTTAGGGTTGGCTAGATAATTCCAAAAATCCTTCTGGGGAACCTTATGAAAACCAAGTTTCAGCCTTATCGGTAAAATGGATTCGTCTCTAGTCCCAGTAACAGACAAACAGACGATATTGCAAAAAATATTTTCGGACTCAAGAGAGTCAAGAAACGTCGATATCGATCAAAATCTCAAGTTCGATTTTTTTCACGATCACAATTATTTATTTAGCTGAGGGATGAGAGGAAGTAAAAACTATATTTTGTTCGAACAAAATAATCGTGAAATCTTTATTCTTTACTTTACATCCATTAATGTTTCCTGCCTGTGGCCTGGGTCAATTTTTATTCAAGCCATTTACTTTCCACTACCGACTTGCTAGGCCTGGAATAGCTTCATATGCCTTATAATCTCACTTAAGACTAGGACATGCACAACACCCAGTCCCCGGCCTTTAATTCATCACTGTGAAAGGGTCAACCCACATTTAACCATTGATAAATTATTCGGCCATGCCGGGAATCGTACTCGTGACCTGTTGCTTATTAGACAGACACGCTACAAGTTGAGCTAAGGCGTCGAATCATTATTCTGTCCATGCAGTCAAAAGTTTTGACATTATGTATGTTAATCATACTCTTTAATGGTATAACATTTATCATAACAGACATCGATTTGTCATTTTATTAAACATGAACTAGCATATAATGTGCAAATGGTATTTTGCCTTGAATGTGTGTATAGGAGATATACTCAAAAGTTTCTTTATCGCTTACGCAATTATGTACTGTACATACGATAGTTTGAATGTCTCGTTCATAGACGTCTGCAAAACTATTAGGCCTAATCAGAGATTACTGGTTTTTCTTGTTTTTCTAAGAAGTTTATAATTTAATGGTATTAAAAAAAATTTGAGTGTAGTTTCATGTGTTTATTTTGGTTGGTTGCACTAATGGATTTCCAAAACAAAATGAAAGCGTTTGAACTCATAGGTAGAAACATAAGAATTTGTCTCACTTTCCTTCCTAAGCTAAATGTCATAATTTTGTAAGGTCTTTATTCTCGCTTGTATGCTCATAAACTTAGGTAAAATTTTAGCAAAATTTTAATTTGCTATATTATCAAATCTAAGCCTCCCATTCTTATTTATTTATTCAAAGTATCAAATTTATTAGGACCAAATATTTTGTATTATAGGTGGGTTTTTTGTAAACAGGTTGTTGTGGGATAGGAATGGACTGTAAGGGTGTTTTAAGTGGGCCTTATAGGGGATTCAAAAGTTAATTAACTTAGTGATAAAGGAAGGTAATTGACATTGTGCTAGAGTTCAATAGGGGCAAACTTTATATTTTATATTTTTCTTCAGTAGATGAGCCAAATTTTCACATGTAATGTTATTAAAAATTAATTAATAAACTACAATACTGTTTATGAAATTATAATGACGTTAAAATAAACTAAATCGATCTTTTAAATAAGAGTATATATCCGAGACCAAATATTTTCTTATTATATTTAGTTCTTGACATTTTCTTCAAATTTAAACGTTTATTTTATATAATTTCGAGGTCATTACTTATAGATAGATAACAGTATTCAAAATTGCTATGTGCAGTCAACTAGTTCACTATCAGGGGTGTAGCGCCAGGGTAGACTGAGACTAAGTCTCTCCAAACCTCGCGGGCTTGGTTTGACATGGTTCTAATTGACAAAATTTGCCAAATCGATGTGGTAGCGCCGTTGTGTACTACATTACCGGGTCTATAAGGGAAATTGGGTTTGGTTGCTATATGGTAGGCCTAACAAATAACAGAACTACCTGTTTGCCAGCGTTATAGCTGCAGTGCGTTTGTCGGAAAAATAGTGACAAGCTTCTAACTGTATGTTATGCTTTAGCACTGTCTGTCTTGGCGCGCGAACCACACGTTAAAGAAGAACGACTCTTATTGTCCTGTCTTTCAGAAGGTGTTGGAATGTTGTGATCAGGAGTTATATTTTTATTTATTCATGATTGTAACAAACCATTATGTTTTTTGAGTTATTTATTTTAAGTGAGGAATATTTAATCTGTAATAAGAACATGAGTTAAATTTCATCAGCTTCACAGCAAGAATGCTGCCCCTTTGTAAGAAAACACATCAAATCTTTCCCTAATGTAAAGTCCCATTATTGTCAAGCAGATACAAAAAATAAATATTTAGGCTCTGACTTGAGTATTTCTTAGATTTATTATTTGTATAAGGAGAAGTGTGCTGAGGGAAATAATCCCCCAGTAAAATAGTTTCTATAATGTAAAATATTTGCCACTGAATTTAATCTCGATTTCCATATCTCAAAGAGTGATAGATGTGATTTGTGTGAAAAGTATGAAGTAGCAAAAAAGACAAACACATTAACAGAAGAATTAAAGGTGGAATAAGATAGGCATCAAACATTAAATAATGCAATGCGGGAAGAAAAGAAAAAAGATAAGGAAGGTGACACTCCTGTCTTAATGTTTGATTTGAAAGATGTAATTTTGTGTCCACATGCAAACATTAGTTCCTTTTTCTAATCAAGAAAATCGAATCTATATAATTCAACTGAATTCTATTAAGTTACTAAGAAAGCATACTGTGCAATATCACCAGAAGTAATGGAAGGCCGAGCTGGAAATTATATTGTGAGTGCACTTCGAAGAATTTTGGATGTATTAATTGAAGAAAATGGTATCAACGACTTAATTACATGGTCTGACTCATGTGTGACCCAAAATCGAAATTCGATTACTTCTAACGAAATCCTAGATTTTCTCAGGGACAGTTCAAATATGTCGTCTGTCACTATTAAGTACTCCGTGCCAGGGCACTCTTGTATCCAAGAGGTGGATAATGCACATAGAACTATCGAAAAAGCCGTGAACCACACTGATTTCTACTCTCCACTGGCCCTGATAAGGATATTGAAGCAGGTGAAACACCGCAGCCCTTATCGAGTAATACAAATGAGACGCGATGATTTCAAGGACTTCTTAGGAACTGAAAAACTATTAAATTATAAGACTGTTCCATTCTCCCAGGTAGCAATGATAAAGTTAACCAAATCACATCATGAAATTAAATACAAACTGAGCCATGAAGTAAAAGAAAATGAAAAATTGCCAATACCAAATTTAATTAGAGTCCGAGTAGGAGTGTTGTGAGCAAGACTAGAGGACTTGTGTTTTAAACATCAAACCGAAAGTTCTAAGGAAGAATATTGTGGTTTCTGATTTTAAAATAAAGGACATTAAAACAGCCATCCCCTTCATGCCTCTGCAAGACAAGGAATACTACTCAGCAGTGCTCAAATTATAAATTAACTAAATTTTGCCTGAGAATGTATACCATTTTGATGTTATTTTAAAATTAATTCAATTACATTGAGTTTTAATATACATATTATTTTGTATAAAATTGAACTATAATTCATAATTATAGCTGAGAATACTTATTTGATTACTTATAAAAATTGCCAGGCCTCCAACATGGTTCGGATTCCACGTTAAACTGTAGGTCCTCCATTTCATTTCACAATCACCCTACCATTACACATTTGCGTAAGTGCGTATAACCCGAACGGGTAGTAAGACGCAGTGCTAATAATAATAATAATAATAATAACTTATAAAAATTAGTTTGACAGAGTTGTATGTGCAGTTAGAACCTTGTAACTAAGGTTGGTAGTGGGAGGGAGTTAGCTGGAATTTAAAGGGTGGCTGCCCTGTAGTCTGGCATGTGAAGGTCAGTGATGTCAGCTGATATTCCTATGCTCTACACTTGTTTGTATTGTAAACGCTGACTATTACTTTTTTGAAGGTTAGTACTATATTAATTATTTCGAATAGTCAAATAAATATAGCTTGTTACTAAGTTAGTTGTTTAAATATATACTAAATGGGCTATATAACAGTATATCATGAATGTTTCTAAGATAGACACGTCGTGTTCTAGGCTAGGTCATATTTAAATATGGCAAGTGCCCCCAAAATGGAATAGGCCGCTGTTCCAAAAATGGAATAGTATTCCATAATTAGACTACTTTTTTACAGCAGCGAAAATTTCTTAAAACCAATAAAACATAGTTTTAAAAAAATTCACTGTAACTATAAGTAAAAATGTGTGTTCAAAGTATTTTATATATTTTTTTTTACTTCAGGATAATGCCTACTCCAAAATAGAAGAGGGTTGAAAAGCCTCGAAAGAAATGGAGCCCTGAAGACACGAAGAATGCCATTGAAGTTGTCAAAAGTGGATCCATGGGGTTCAAGGTGGCAGCAGACACCTACGGTGTTCCAAGGACGACCCTATTTCGCCTTTCAAAAAAATATGCAATCCCTGCGGCAGCTGTTTACAATAAATTAGTACGTCCACCTGTGTTGTCAAGTGAGCTAGAATGTAAGCTAGTTGAGTATATTAAGACCATGGAAGCTAAATTGTTTGGATTGACTAGAGGAGACATAAAACTACTTGCCTATCAGTTAGCAAGGTCAAAAAATCTGCCGAATCTATTTTCTGAACAGAAAGAGCGTGTTGGATGGAAGTGGCTTAGGTTGTTTCTTAAACGCCACCCAAATATATATCTTAGAAAACCAACTGTAACTTCCTTTGCAAGGGCAAAGGGGTTCAATAAGGCAAATGTAGATTCTTTTTTTGATTTTTTGGAATCATTGTTTGAAAAACACAAGCATCCAGCTGATAGAGTGTTCAATGTAGATGAGACTGGTCTTTCAATCGTCCAGTCCAAAATTCCTTCAGTGTTGGCACTCAAAGGGTGCAAACAAGTTGGTGCAATGACATCAGCAGAAAGGGACTCACTAGTTACTGTAGTCACCTGCATGAGTGCTGGGGGGACTTTCATACCTCCCGTTCTTATATTTCCAATAAAAAACACGAGTCACCGCTTAATGAAAGGAGCACCACCTGGATCCCTTGCATTTTGTCATCCCAGTGGTTGGATTAAAATAAATCTATTTGCCCAGTGTTTCCAGAACTTTTTAGGAAAGGTAAGATCATCGGCTGATGATCCCGTGTTGCTTGTGTTGGATGGACACACACCACATACTCGAAATATTGACGTTATTGACCTGGCTAGGGAAAACCATGTGCATATTATTTCTCTGCCCCCACACTTCACCCACAAAATGCAGCCGCCTGATAAAACATTTATGGGACCTCTGAAGACGCATTACACTGAAGAGGTAAGAATGTTTTTGAGGAATAATGGAAGTCCAGTATCTCCTTTTGACATTGCCGATCTCTTCTGTAAATCCTATTAGAAAGTTAAAATGGGGTCGATCGCAGTAAATGGTTTTCAAGACACTGGAATCTACCCACCAAACAGAAATGTATTTCAGCCATTTGATTTCATTTCCTCAGAAATAGAAGGGGTATCTCAGCTCCCTGTTAAAGAGCCACCTGTGAACCAGCCCTCTATCTATAACCCATTAGGTTTACGCTTAGGTCCACTAAGTGATGAGGCTGACGATTATTTGATTGGTCCTGAACAGATATCACCCATCACTAACATTTCGGGTAGGGAAGGGCCTCAGAGAGGTAGGCCAGCAGGAAAAGCTGCAATAGTCACACCATCTCCATTTAAAGCAAAGCTTGAGGAATCTATTTTAAGGAAAGTTCCTAAAGGTTCCATAGCAGCAAAACGGACTCTACTACAGCAGTCCAAATCCAAGGTACCATCTTCTGATGAAAAACCACAGTGCAGCAAGAACTTGGAACAAAAGAAACAAGGGAAAAAACGTAACGATAAAAAACAAAATGACTTCAGTAAAGACAGCAAACCTATGAAACAGGTAAAGATGAAAATACAAATAGTAAGACAAGAAAAAATCTCAGATTCATCTTCTGATGAAAGTGTACCAATGAGCCTCCCTGGACTGACCAATCCAAGTGAGGAAGATGTGGATTGTTTGTTTTGCGACGGAAAATTTTCCGAAGACAAAAAAGGTGAAGAGTGGATCAAATGTGTTGTGTGCGAGGAATGGGCACATATTGAATGCTCAGGAGCTGAAGCAACCTATATTTTGTATGTGATTTTTGAAAATAACATTTTGGTTATCTATTTAAAATAAGTGTTTTTTTTATTTTAGTTTAGTTTATTTATCAAACCTTTTTATATGTTGTATTCTAATACTGTTCAATTAATCAATAACATTGACCGTTAACATAATCCATTAAAAATAATGAAGATATTAGGTTTATAAAAAAAATTAGATATATTCCATATTTGGAACAGTTTGTTTTCCCTGCCAAAAATGCTTATTTTTACATTTTAATTCTTGTAAAATAAGCTTTTATTTAATTAAATAATAATTAATTTAGTTATTGTTAGTAGACTAAATAAGAATGCCATTATTGAATATTTCGTTGTTATATTAATTAAAATACATTTTTTACAAAGCAAAATGAAAGTGGTATTCCATATTTGGCGTACTTCCTCTATTTCCCTTCTCCTACCGAGACTCGTCTCATTTTGTAGCAAATGTATTTTTTTCTAATTGTCGTCACCGCTTTCATATTCCCACGCTTCTATCCCTACTCCAGGGGTGCCTTTAATAACTTCGAGCAGAAGCTAGTCTCGACAGAGTTGTCATTTTTTTTTCTTAGCACTGCGTCTTACTACCCATTCAGGCTATACGCCAATGTATTAGTTATAATAACTTGTTAGGTATTAGAAAGGACCGTTTTGGAAAAAGTGCACCCAAATTTGCGGGGAGTTAAAGTGGAAAACCATTTAAGAAAAACCATACTCAGAGCACCCGACCAGAATCGAACCCTGACTTCCCCGTCTTCAGCAGTCTCTAGATTAATACCGCATTAGACCACGCGGCCACCAAAGCGGGTGGTTGTCAAATTGTATTTGTGTTTAGATGTGGGGCTGAAAAATTAATAAATCGATAGTTCTCGTAAGATTATACATATAAACAAACAAGTATATCGTAAGCAACACTAAACTAAATAGCTTCACTTATAAATGATAGTTTATTAAATTTGTATCCAATATATTTTGTGAAACGTTATGATTATTTTTTTTATACTTGGCAACGTTGCGATTTTAACTCTTGTCAAAGAGTGTGGCACGGGCCTTGGGAAGTTTTGGTTGAAAAGAGTGTGGAGGTGGAGTGTTAGTACTCGACAACAGATATCTACGAAAGATAATCAGGCATGTAACAGCCATACTACCTTCATTACAGGTGAATTAAACAATAGAGATTTTTATACATGATAGTATTTTCATGAGAAATCTTGTAGTTTTCCCACTTGGGCACTTTGGACATATCTAAAAATTATTATTATTTACTTTTAACTTTGACTCCGAAGCCTACTGTGATAATAGCGCCTTGGACCATGCAGCCACCGAAGCGTGTCCAACATTTCAGTCTCCCCTTCTTCTTAATGTAAGCTACGCCATTGTTTATTGCGTATAAAATATTTCAACAACTATTGAAAATAACACGTTAGCACTTGACTGTTTTCAATGTTGAGTAGAATACTTAGCACCGCGTCTTACTACCCGTTCGGGTTGTATGCTTAAGTACTAATTACGCTAATGGGCTATGCATTGAGAAGGTAGAATATAGAGAAAGTGAACGCGCATTTGCGTGGGGGAGATTGGAAAACCATTTGAGATAAACCCTACCCTTGTTCACCCGAGTGAAATTCGAACCTCGATCTTCCCATTCTTGGAAATCTGACTCAACATGAAACAAGCGCTTTAGCTAACTACACCACCGAGGCGGGTTGTTAAGTAGAGGGACTGAACATTTTATGTGTTTTAAAATACTAGCCTAGGTAATTTTGTTTACGATACTCTCATTGCTTAGGTCCAACACCTTAGCTCAGTTAGTAGCATGTCTGCCTTCTGAGACAAGTGTCTTGGGTTTAATTCCCGGCATGGCCGAAAATTTATCAATGAAGGAAATGTTGGTTTACACTGTCTCGTTGACGAATTGACGGTAGGGAGATGGATGTAATGCCTTTTATAGTCTTAAAATAAGCTTATAAGGAGCTACGACAATCCCAGCCAGCCGGAAGTGGAAAATGTATGGCTTGAATAAAAAACTGATCCAGGCCATAAGCTGGGAACAGTATTGGATGTAGGTACAGTATGATTTTTGTAGGAAGAACAATTTAACTTTGTGTCACTTTTGATAGAATTGTCAATACCTATAAAATGGGGAAATGTTACCAATTTTAGCCACAAAGAAATTTTGAATTTCCTCTTCTGTTCTTCCAGCCAAATTCAGGGTATGTGTAACTTTCACTAACTAGGCAATGTTTATACGTTAACACAGTATCCTCCATTAGTGGATAAATTAGGTCAATTAAACAAATTAACTTGATAGACCATAGCTAATCTTACACAAATGGTGTACCTGACTCTAAACTAGAAGACTGGGGCTCATTATTGACAGATTGCACGGATAGCATGCCTGACTCTGACCTGATAGGTCAAAGTTAAATATAATTCTAGAACTAAAATAAGTAACAACAAATAGGATAGTCTATTTTATGAAGAAAATACATTAATTTTTAGCAGAAAAAAATCCAATAAATTATAATTTCATAACTTTGAGAAATTACAAAGTATATGAGTTAGCTCATTCGTTTTTTTTTTGTTGCATTTAATTAAAAATAGTTTTAGTCCACAAAATTAACTAGTTCCTGAACGATGTTTACTAGGTTGTTTAAGTGTTAACGTTTCTCTATTCTAAACTCAAAACTCCTGCCACGGCTCGTACCATTCACGGTAGGAATTACTCTCTGAAAGGTCTTTTTCCCTACCAATATCCTACTATATAGTAGATTTATAGTAGGGGAAAAGGCCTTTCAGAAGTCAATTCCTACGGTGAATGGAATATATTTATGTAAATATTCTTGGACGGCATACTATAATTAAAATTAGAGTTGCAATATTCGGGGAACAATCTGATCTGATATTATATGTGGCCAACCAAGCATATATATATAGTTAATTTAGTTATCTATATAAGTATATAGTTAATATATACAGTTTATATAGTTTTACACCAAATATAATATTAGAGAAAATATAAAGATCCGCACTGGTGATCGCATTACGTAATCTAAAACATCACTCTTGTGTTGAACTGGATTACTTGTGACGGTGAGAACGTGTTTAAAATCTCATTTGGATGCACTGAGGTTTTATTCTAAATGGCTTTCCACTCTTCCGCCACGAAAATGTGGATACGGTTCTTATTAAAATTCTACCTCCCCCATCCATATCCCACTAGCCAAATAATTAATGTAGTTGTATAATATAAATGGGTACTAAGACGCAATTTAAAAAAAAAAATCCACTAGAGAATGCAAAAATATAAAGAAATACTATTGATATCGATTTAAAGGATTAAATAATATTTCTAGACTCGCTTTGGTAATACTACGACTATGGCAACATCCAAGCTACTTCAAGATGATGTTCGAATGAAATTACATCAATCGAGACTTATAATCCCTCAGTGGGATTGCAATTATAGCTTATTATATTTTTTACAAATAATCAAAGTTACCAAATGAGCATTTTTCCAGATAGATAATACACCAGGAGAGTAGTGTCAGGGTAAACTAAGTCTATGTTTCCCCAAACCTTATTCTTAACTATTAGAGAAATAATTAACAAATTAAATCTCTAAGCGATAAAGCTTATACAATTGCTTCTTGCATGAAAAAAGGTATCATATTTCTCTTTCACTTTTCATATTAAGAATCACCTTGCTTTGTAAAAGATTTAACTTTTCCTTGCTGTCCCTAGTTCTTTAAAATTACTTCCCCTCTTCCCCAACTCCAGAGGTTATCCATGAGAATAAATTAGTTTAGTCAAAGTTGTAACCAAGGTAGTAGAAAGAGTGGATCTGGGGCTCCAGACCTCTCTGAAATTTGGTGGACACTTTAGAGGGGTTCATATATATGAATACAAATTTTTATTGGATAAGTGTAATGTATAATTTTCTAGCGGAAGCCCCCCCTTGTATAAAAATTAATTTCTATGCCCTCAGACTTGTAACATTAATAATAAAAATCCGTAGCACAACTTACCTCGAAGGGGAAGTAAATCCGTCTGTCCCATGTCGATAGTGTCATGTTAAAGAACTTTAGAAGGTAATTTAAAGTACCTTTCCCAGACAAATTGGTAGGACCTTTTGTTTGTGCCCATAGAAATTCTCGTGTGTTGATTTATTCAGTCTGTCCATAAAATGTACTTTAAATAACTCAAATAAATAAATGGTACGGAACTCCATAAGTACTTTCTTGCTCCATTGTTTGAACATGGAGATATTTACTTAAAACTCGTAATACTTGTGAAACGAAATAATATACACTAGCAAACCCGAGCAAAAATTGCATTATACTTAAGTGAAATAATTTTTGACTCCGAGTTTTAAATTTTATAATTTAATTTTTAAAGAATTAAAGACCTCTTGTGTATATTTGTATCAATAAAAAATGTCGATACTGGGTCCACAAGGTTCAATACTTCGTATTAATATTTCGATTTCTGGTTAAAATTTTCGACATTTTACCAAGGATTGCACATCTTATGGCTATCGCATTGCTATTAAATTTCTCATTTATAAATTTTGGCCAATAAAAAAGGTAAATATGGACTATTGATTCTAAAATGATAGAGGTAAATCAATGCTGTACACACATTTCGCCTAAGAGGTTAAAGAAAAAATAACATCAACTTTTTGAGAGTCTTACTTATTTACTTACTCTATAGCATTAGAGAATTATGGCGTTAAAATTTAAGTAGCATCTCTGTACAACTAAATCTCACAAAATTGTATTAGTATATTTGCCAATATCTCAGAAACTATTGGTTTTTAAAGATAGATTTCAAATACAAGTTTTATTTTATTTTTAATAGCACTACAATTTTGAAATGAAAAGTTATTTAGTTACGGACATACGGACATTTTCGCTTCTCTAAAGTACCCTAAAAGTAATTTTCATTGGAAAATGAAAATAACCATTTTATTTATATTCTTAATCAACGCCTAAATACGAATTTAAATCAAAATAGTTAGAGCAGATTTTGAGAAAATATATTTTTTCGCCCTTTATTAAACTACTCTTAGTTTTGGGGTTAAACAGACACAACGACAGATGTCATTCCAAAAATCATTCTTTAGTGTTCGGGGGAAGCGGGGGTGTCTTGAAACGTCGACACCCATCAAAATCTCGAGTTATATTCTTGTTTATGGTCGCAATGCTTTACCTTTAGTTTTCTAAAAGTTAAAAAATATATATTTATTTGCGTATAACTTGAAAATGATTGGTTTTATAAAAATATGCTTCAAATAAAAGATGTTAATTATAAATAGACCTACATGTTTGCAATGATAAGTAATTTAATATCTCAAAGAATTACGGAGATATGATAAGAAATTATAATATACCCATCAGACTGGAACCCTTAAAGTCATTTTGACGAAAATCTGAGAAGAGCCATTTTGTTTGTTGTATTTATCAATGCTTAGAAATTAAATTTACTCAAAATTGTTAGAGGCAATTTTGATAAAAACCCATTTTTTCTCTTTTCGCCCTTAAGGAAACTACCCTTAATTTTAAGGTTGGATATCCAATTCCAAAAATCCCTCGGGGCAACCCTCTGAAAACCCTAGATACCACGTTTTAGACCGATCGATAAAATAGTTAAGGTTCTGCTGCGATGTACAGACATACAACATTACAAAAACAATTTTTTCGGATTCGGGGAGTCATAAAACATTGAAGACATTCATCAAAAACTCGAGTTCGATTTTTTTTTGATGATCACAATCATTTCTCTAACTGTAGGGTAGTGAGAAAGTAAAGTGTTTTGTTAACAAATAAAGATTTGGCAGCAATAATCAGGACCGGATTAAAATTTTGAAGGCTTCTAGGCTACAGGTACCATGAGGACCCCCAGTAATATTCTCATACAATATATATATATATATAATGTATATATATAATGTATATATATATATAATGTATATAGTACAATATTTATTTTTACCGTAGTATGGTTACTATAAATATAGGCCTATACATTATATTAACTGAACTTATTTTTAAATAGATAATTTAGAATACTTTTACTTAGATTCAGCATTCACAAATGAAATAATTTTTCTCTTAGCCTCCAAGAGCCCTTCAGTTGGTTGAGATTCCTTGGTTTTAGCCCCTTAACCCCATTCCTTAATCTGGCCCTAGTAATAATACATCCATACGTTGATGTTACTTATCCTATACGCACCAGCGTACAAAGTAGCGCGGAAAGCAATAAAACTGCAATGAAACTGCAATAAAATCCATAATGACATATATCTGCGGTCAAGTATATCAGAACATCGCCTAAATGCTTTGGCCGTGCCCAGATTAAAACGGAAACTTGCTCGAACAAGTGACTATGATGACATCATAGAGCCCATCGATAAAGAAAAATCTAGACGGTAGATTATCTAATGCTCCATACACAGTGGCAATGTGTTCGTAGTTAATTTAGTTGAGAAACTTGCACTGAAATTAAGATGGTAGCTATCACGAAATAACAAAGTACCTACTAAGAAATATATGACGTGCATTCACACGGTCATTGTTTTCATCCTTGTGTTGGGAATAATTAATATTACCAACAAATATAAAACTCCCTTCAAAAAAGTAACTATCTAAGTATAAATTAAAAATTTAATGTATATTTAGAAACACGCCAGCACATTTTTTGAATATTTACAGTAAAACTCTAAATTTGTCTGTACGTTCGATTTGTCTGTTTGTTTCCAGTAAACTTAAAAAGTATTCATAAAATCCAACTGGGACTTCTTCTGTTGTACTCCTTATATTTATTAAGAATATAAGGTAAGCTATACTTCATTCACGGTAGGAGTTACTCTCTGAAAGGTCTTTTTTCCTACCAATATCCTACTATATAATAGATTTCTGGTAGGGAAAAAGGCCTTTCAGAAGGCAATTCCTACCGTGAACAGACTTTATATACCATCGCTTTATCTTATCAGCGAGCGAAGCAGTGACGAAAAACCTACTGTTAATGTGGTTACATTTACTTAAATTTAAAACAATACAAATATATTAACTTTTAAAGTATGAATATTCTTTGAAGTCTCCTTGGCAACGAGGAGTTTGGAAAGATCAACAAACCTAATATATTATTATTAGCACCGCGTCTTACTACCCGTTCTGGTTAATACGGACTTATGCTAATGTGAAATGGTAGGGTGATTGTGAGATGAAATTGAGGACCTACAGTTTAACGCTGGATCCGAACCACGGTGGAGGTTGTGATTAATACACATCTTGTCAGAGGTGAAGGAAGGGTTTGGCAATCAGATAAATCTGTGCCGGGACCGAGGACTGAACCCCGGAACCCAGTTTAGAAGTCTTACACCTTAACCCTAGACCACCAGGTCACCAAAATAGTATAAATCTTCTTGGAAGTGAGGAGTTTGGAAATATCAACAAAACTATTATAAATCCCCTTGTCAACGATTGTTTTGGAAGTACGTTTTCAGTAATTTTATGCATTCACATTATAGGATAAATAGTGTTTCTTTCACAAATAAAAAATACACATAAGCAACATCTCACCTGTCAATTTATCTTAGATTTACATAGATAAGGCTTGTGCATAGCACTTACCTAATAGTAAACAATACATAACGTACAGTGAACAATTCATAATTAAAATACAACGATTTGTAATTAAATTAAGTGCATAAAGTCCAAGAATGTATGTTGCATTATTCTTTTATTGTTCATTACAAATGTCTCCACGTAAGAGATATAATTTTAGTGCACTTGCATCTTAAATTTAAGTATATTTTCAGTCATTTTATACTGTTGATTTTGAATTATATTTATTTAGATTTGTTTCTTGGTAATAAGCAAACAGCAAGATTTATTTGGTGCAATAGGGTGCTTATTAGAGAGTGCTTTTTATAATTTACTTCATTTATGTTTCTTAAATAGTAAATCTACAACTCGCTTCTGTGTCAGAGTGGTCTAAGGCGTCAACCCTCATGTTAAAATGGCATGCTTAAGACGGGGAGATTGAAGTCCTAAACTTGGCCAGGTGTGCTGAGGGAGGTTTTTCGAAAATGGTTTTAACTCTCCCTCCACGCAAATACGGGAACACTTTCTATAGATATAACTGTCCTCAACCCTAAAACCAATAGTGTAATTAGGACATACAACCCATTCGACACCTTAGCTCAGTCGGTAGTGTGTTTGCCTACTGAACTAAGGCTCCCGGTTTTGATTCCCGGCATGGCCGAAAAATGTATCATTGGTAAAATGTGGGTGTACCCTTTCACAATGATGAATTAACGAGGGCTGAGTGTTGTGTCTGCCATAGTATTATTAGATTATAAGGCATATGAAGTTACGACAGGCCTAGCCAACCTGTAGTGGAAAATATATGGCTTGAATAAAAACTGACACAGGCTACAGGCTGGAAACAGTATGAATGTAAAAAAAACAACATACAAACCAAACGGGTAGTAAGAAGTAGTGCTAAAAAAATCCACACATATAATCAAACTTTAATGTATGTCTGCACATTTGGATTTTTGTCGAGTTTTTTTTTTTTTTTGCGAGTACATAAGATGGTACGTGATATGAGTTAGCTTATGAAGGGTGAGGGGAAGAGGTTGAGTCTGTTTCTTCGTGAATTTCGTACGCACATAAAACATTGCTCTCGACAAAGCTTCATTCTTTCATAACATTTGAGGTGGTCGACTTTGTTGATGTATTGTTTAATGCGAGCGAAGTCACAGACAAATGCTAGATTGTTTTAGTACCGCGTCTTACTACCCGTTCGGGTTATACACCTATGTACTAAATTACATTAATGATTTAGGGATTATGAAGGTTTAATTGATAGGAAGTGCACCTAAATTTGCGTGGAAGTAGAGTGGAAAACATTTAGAAAAAACCCTCAGTGTACCCAACCGGTATCGAACCCTGATCTCCCCATCTTCAACAGTCTATTCCAACACGAGAGAAGGTGCGCGTCAGACCCCTCGGCCGCCGAAGTGGGTCAAATGTTAGTTACTAACATATTTATAAAATACCTTTAACTAAAACCACTTTCATCAAGAGTTTTTTTAAACAAAAATATTTCGTTTTAATTTTGTTTAAAAGACAAGTAAATCACTGTTCAATATTCTAAGGTAGGCCTATCTTTTCTCTACCTATTATTCTACTCAGGGCCAGCCGCGAACCTAGGCGGTCGCTCAGGGCACAAAGGTCCTAGGGGTGCATTCCAATAAAATGATTTTTTTTAGTATCTCATGTAGCATTTATTGGAAATATATGCTCCAAAAAAACCTCTAAATTCAAGAAACTCACCAAAAGTCCCCCACTGTGCTGCGCCAACTGACTGTTTACCACACGCAAGATAAAGGCGTCCTTCCTCCACAAAAATATTGTTCGTCTGAACGGGGAATAAACACTGAGCCAGTAAAATGCTCTATCCCTCGTGTCGGGGTGAGAATGGGTGTGTGGCGAGCATGCGCCGTAAGAGTGTAATGCATCGAGAATGTTCATTTTAGCTCTACGCAAGTACATTTTTATCCCCTCCCTCCCATCAATGTGTTTTGTTTTCCTATGTTTGTAGTCACCCCTTATCCCCCTCTCTGAGTTGCTATAATTGTATAAATACTTGTGTTGTCCGTGATGTTTTGGTACTTCTCTCGGCAGGGCCGTTCCCTTGAACATACCTTGGGTTTCGAGGTACGGAAAAACCTTTTTCGACAATTATAATTTGAAAATGCTAGAAGCGTCGTATCCGGCTTATGAATAGGTCAGATGTAGAATCTTTACGTAATATTCAAAATGTCAAGTTTAGAATCTTTACAGAATATTTAAAGTATAAATATGTCATATGTTTTAGGACTTAGGAGGTATCAAATGCTGTATCTTCGCATAAAGTTTATATTGTAAACATGGTTAATCGTTAAGACTCCGAAAATATTCCAAGAATACCGAACATAATATCCGTTTGTCTTACTTTAAATTATATATTTTATAGATCACTTGGACTTAGTGAGAATATAGAAGTTCGAACCTTTTGTTGCGAATATGTCTTTTATTTGTTGGACTTAACATTTTCTAGCGTCTTTGTGGAAGTCATGAACTATTCTAATCTTGGAATATTTAAAACTTACCTTGAGTCAAATTTAATAGACGAATGTTTATCTAAATTGCCCATCAGGCAAATGGGAGTTTTCCATGTTGTCAACACAGAGTATCTAGTAATTGTATCATTGACTCCTTTTAACCTTTTGGCCTATATGGCAAAACTTTAATGTTATTACTCGGAAGGAGTAAGTTTGTTTTGTACGACCAGATTTTGTATGGTAATATTTTCCGTAATTTAACTCATTGGCCTTGCGGGCCTATAGAGTCCATTGTTCCTTTTTTTAATATATTGTCGTATACTAATAGCTTCACTAAATAGTATACTATTCCGATTGTACAAATAACTCATTTTCTATTCTATGTATTCTGTTCAAATTTATTAGTCAATATCAATAAAACTACACCATGTTATTTTTGACATATTTCTTCATAATTTAGTTTCCTGCTCAGGTCATCCTTTTTGGTGTTCAAAACCTATGTTTTTGGAGTACGAGTTCAAGGACATAATAAGTAAACTGGCAGTGTTTACTTTTCTCTTGCATTTCTCACCGCCCTCTGCAAATTTACTACATTTATTATTTTGGTTTATTTTTTTATTGTGCGCCAGCCTTAGTCTTCGAGGAAGAGTAAGGGCGGCGGTACACTCAAATAGTTGCAGGGATATGATCAAAAATTGGAAATTTCTGCTTTTGTAAAATTACCTTGAAGTCAGTTTCATGTAAAAATTTAAATTGCCATTTTGTTTATTTATTTTATTTATCTACACTATTTATTCCGATTTCTAGCATGTAGCTCGGGGCTTAGATATATATCTCTTAAATGAACATAAACATCTTTTAGCTATGTTTCTTTAAATACAATAATACATTTAGAATAAGCACTTAAATCTAAAAGTCCTATTTGTCCTTCTTTCCTATACCTAACCTACTAGTTAGTACGCCGCGGGTATATTTCGCCCCCGGTACCCTGCCCCACTGGGTGTCCCACCGCACTTTAATTCTAATAGTCCCCAAATCAGCGAGAGCCCTAACGGGGAGGGGGGAATCCCCCTCTACGCCAAGCAGTGTATGGATTCAAAATTTTATTAAAATCATTGGAGCGGATTTTGAGAAAATTGAAGAGAGCGCGTTAGACCATGTGACCACCAAAGAGGGTGATAGCTAGAGTACATTCACCCCCCGAGTTTACTTGGATGACAGCTCTAAATATTACTAGAAATAGTCCCTAATATATCCCTACGCCAACTAATGGCATCTGTCACTTTGGATAGCTGTAGTGAAAACATATGATAATGTATGAATGTGATAGTTAACCACTGTGATTTAGGCCAATATTATTTATATTTATTTGAGGTTGGGTACAAAGCTTATTTATCGTTTTATTCCACTTAAAAAAATTATTATTCACAGCACTTTCACAAAAGCTCTAACAAATAAAGGTTCAAGATGGCAACCGACGAACTTAAACCATGTGATTGATCATGACGCAAACAAGTTTTTTACAATGGTGCACTTGCGTAATTAATGAAAATATTTTATCCAGTTAAATATTTAGAAATACGATAAAATAATCACAAACTAATTTATTATGTATAAAAAGGAATAAGTATTTTCTCTTTTCCAATTAAATACGATATAGTTATTAAAAAGTATTAATGTATACACTATATTACACATTATAGATAACATTCTAAAACAAAGCATAAGTACTTTTAATTTTGTTTAAAATATTGTTTTGGAATGGATAAAAATAAATGATTAAAAGTTAAAGAAATAGTGTGAGAAAATTTAAGTTTACGTTATTTTAAATGTAAAATATAACATGTAATTAAAAAACTTATCATCTATAACAAAACGGTGGTATTTTATAAGTGTTGGCAACCCAAAACCTAAATATGTGATTTTTTAACCTTCATTCAGGTAATAAGCTATGATGAACAGACTCTACTTGTTACTCACGTCAGTGTTCGAATGATCTAAAGCAGTGGCGTGATATCAAACTCATACTAGCCGAACAGCCATATATTCACAAATTCGTGGCGTGTTGTGAGACATCTTTAAAAACGTGTTTGCTTGAATATATTCTATACTTTGTTTTTGCAAAGCGTATTACTACCCGTCTGGAATATGCACATTTCAATAACAACGCTAGGGGGAACAGAATGTTGAGTATATAATTTAGAGAAAATTTAACCACATTCGAGTGAAGGGAATGTGAGAAACCTATAAGAAAGACAACCCTTCCACACCCGTCTGGAAGTCAAACCATGACCTCCCTGAAACTGGCAAACTAGACCAGAAAAGCATTACATTTAATCCCCGTGCACACCAATGATGGTATACTAGATATTCCCGTAATTGGAAGTCTAGTCTACTGCGAGAGTAGCGTGTTAGACCACATAGCCACCAAAGCAGGACAGTGTTTATTAAATTTGTTAGTAAAAATTCTCTAATTTAAGTATGTAGTTAAAGTGAAAAAAAAAAAATTGTAGCACACTTTAAAATAGTTCTTAGTGATTTTTGTCATTAAAAAAATAAACACACTAAAACCAAACTATTATTTTTGTGTGCGCAGGTCAATTATATGACTGCAGGCCAGATAGCATTAAACATTAATGCAAAAGAGGGCTGGTCATATATGTCTCGCGGGCGTGAGTTTGTGAACCATAGTCTAAGACGTCACTAGACTAGACTGCCGAGGGCAGGGCGACCGGGATCAGGGACCCGGTCGGGTGTACTATGAGTGGTTTTCCCTAAATAGTTTTCTACCATCCCAACACCAGGCAAATTCGGGTACACTCCCTATAAGTTCAACCTTCCTCATCCCTACACAATTAATTACATTTGCGACAGATCCTGAAATGGTAGTGAGACATGTTGACAAAAAAAAAGTACTGGTTTTGCTAAAAGTCAACGAGAGTGTAGGTGGTACACACATTAATAATTTATAATACTAAATTCAGTCACTGTATTACCTGATTCGGTGGCCAAATGTTCTAAGGTGACTAGTGTGCCCGACCACCTATCACAGGACTCTCATTGGCTACTATAAATATATATGGCCTGTGATTGGCTGTTGGCACTGGGTCAGAGCTTTCCCCCTCCCCCGGACTCCCTTTCCACGGTTTGTAAGTGTTCCAAACTTGTTGGTTCCTGTCCCATTAGTTTTTATAGGTATCCATATTGGTTTTCATGTGTGAGCACTGGATCATATATCTGGGTAGGATTGGGACTGGCGTTGGAGTTTATTTGTGGAATTTGAGTGTGAACACTGAGTAGCCGGCAATGGCTCGCTGCCGTAAGACCCCTTTCACTTCCCCCACCCTTCATCCCTCTTCATGAGATCAGTGGGTCAAATCCCTCATGGTAGGAAACATTGGGAAGGGAAACTTTGAAGTCGCAATCGACATGGAGAAAACCATTGAAACCTTAGCAAGAGTTGCTAGCCCTAAACTTGTTATAAATGTTGAAATCGCCCCACCCTTTAACCTAATAAAGCCACAGGAACGATCTTTTAAGGCCGTAGCTCAGACGTGGTTTCTAACGCTCATTCAGGGGCCTGTTTTTCGCAAAAAAAAAATAAAAAAATATGCATCTTGTTTTATTTCAGCGTTTGCCATGTACGGTAAAATGGGTTCGAACCTCTTTATCTTTGCCCAAATGAGTTGGAATTAAAATTTCGGTTAAAAAAAGACAGAATAATAAAATTAGTGGTTGCTAATCATTTGACAGGGATGTACCATCATTTGCGCGGGGTTGAAATGTGAAAAGATGTCTAGTGGAAATCTTCCTACCAAGATGTAAATTAAAACATATAGGTAGTTTCAAATAGCCAACGCTATTATTTATGCTTTTAGTGAGGATTACTCCTTCTATATATCATATTCTGAAAATTGACACATGGATACGGGAATCAAACCCATGACCTTTGGCTTAGTACGCCAATGCTCTACTACTGAGCTATCCAGGAATCTTCCAGTGCCCAAGGTCATTCTTCACTCATATTTTAAGGCAGAGTCTATAAGGCTTATGCCTTAATTGCCACTATGCTAATAAAATTCATCTTTTTTTGGTCAAGATTGTTGAATGATACAATTACAACCAGTATGATATCTAACTTAGAAATAATATGTAATAGACAAATAAGGAAAATAGAAAAAATAAATAATAACATTTTGTATATAATTAAATGTCACTGTGTGGGTAGGGGGAGGGGGGAATCCAGGCCATTGCGAACCGTCTCTAAAGCATGTTAGAACGGTCATACTTCCTTCATGGTAGGAATTTGAAGCCCCATACATCGATCACTGGCAGAGTTTTGACATTTATTTTACGGTAGTGTGTGACCAGGTGAAATGTGTACCAGCATGTTCTCGGCTTTGAAATGCTACAAGTATTGTTGTATTTATAAAAGTAATTAACGTTTGTCGACCAATCAACCCTAGTAGGGATTTGAACCCCCTACCTCCTTACGTCACAAAGCGATATGTGTACCAGCATTTACATGGGATATAAATGTGAAATGTTACACGCATTATTGTATTAATAAACATAATTAGCGTTTGTCAACCTATAAACCCTAGTAGGGATTTGAAACCCCTACCTCCTTACATCAAAGGGCGAGATGTGTACCCAAATTTGCGTGGTTGGAAAAAATAAACATGGATGGATAGCGGTCCTTCATGGCATATTGGACCAAATAGCCACCAGTGGGATAACACGTCCACGTTCACTGGACGCGTGAGCGCAATTGACGAGTAACGGTAAATCCATGCTGTTTTAAATGAATCGGGCAATCACCGATGAGGAAACAATATTATTTATAAATAAGAAGCCTACACCTTTACATGTGGCACACCCCGTTGAAGTGACTAAATAGACCTTGCAATCATTACAATCAGTCATTATAATTAATAATTGCACTGAATCAACATCAAAATTAGTTTCGAAAGCCTGGAAAACTGGATACATCCAGGTAAGTTTTAAAGTGTTTTGTATATTTTAATGGTAAACTATTTTTCTTATTACGTCTTTGGTGTACAGAGATATTTGCTCCTTTGATAGAATATCAAGAAGATGCACCCCTGGTGTCTGCAGCCATAATTAAACTGGCAGCGCCCGATAGCCTGGACCCTTTGGCGTTTTTTTTTTAGCGAGGATGGAATTTGCCTGATGGATAACAACTGGTCTATGGGTAATTAGCGTCCTGCTATAGATTTTAGAGAATTGAAAGTGATTTTTTCCCAAGATAGTAATTAATGTGTATTTTCATGAAAAACATTATATAGTGTAGTAGGAAACGATCTATAATATAAAAGTAGAATACGAACTCATATTATGAGGCGCTAACTGGTAAATATGCTATTTCATTATTTATATTCATGCTACTATTTAACCTTTGCATATTAAAATCTACGTCTAATATTTCACACTGGATTTGTGCCATAGCTTGTTTTGATTTTTTATTCTATAGCCTGATGATGGCGTCGATATGACACGCCGAAACATGTAGCAACCTTGGGCTAGAATACACCAGCTTTAGAAAAAAAGTAACAAGGGCAATCAAACAGATAAGCCAGAATTCAATATTCAAATATACACTTCAATATTGTTATTCAATTCTTTAACCTTTAATATTTTATAACCATAATATTTATCAATTTACGCCATCTTCCCATAACCAACTTGACTTAAAATATTATGTTTTAATTTAACCTTTTTAATATGTTGTATGTATACGTATTGTATGTAAGATGGTCTTGCTGTTGTAATGTCATAACGAATGTCAATCTATTCTTTTAATTTAATCAATTTAAATTCAATTTAATTCACATCCACTTTTGTTATATTATGATGGTTGTACATTAGTGTTTTAATCTATCCTTTTTTCACTCAATTTAAGTATGATTATTTTAATCAAGGTGAACCTTGCGAATTTATAACAATTCTAAACTTCTACTATACCTTTTTTGTATTTTTTATATTCAATTCTACTTTTATATTAATATGTATTTATTTAATTTTAGATTACTGGGATCCATACGGGTTGGACGACGGTCTGAGGGATTTGGAGGTACAAACACCACCACTCAGCGATTGGGGATGGCTACACGACGTAGTTAATGGCCGCAGTGGATTTTTCAGCTTATGTGCGGGCTTCGTTTCTTGAAAAAAGTTATGCTGAAGTGGGCCCTGTACCGGACCAGCTCCTAGAAGCGGTCGGTGCGCTGTCCCACGCAGCATACTTCACCCCACTGGACCCTGCCGCAAGCCCCGGAAAGGCTAACAGTGGTATGCCTGATATTTGGGGTGAATTTGACGTGGTGGATCACCAAATATGTAAGTTTGCCCATTTTTAATTACTAAAACTATCTCTTAAAGAACATAGTTTAAATAGGTATCATCTACAAGTAACAATACTATAGCCACTAGCTTAGAAATAGGCATCTTATTACACCAAATTATTTGCGTCCTCTCCTGCCCAAACCACCGTTGTTTCGCTGGCATACCAAAACCGTTTGTCAGCTGACCGTTTCAAGTTTAAACAAAAAGAATATTAAATCTTATATTCATAGTATAGAAGGTTATTATCATTTCTTATTTTAGTCATTACAAACATTCAAATCCAAAAAAAGCGAGAGAAAATTATAATTGTCGCTTAAGCTACTTATTAAATTCACGTTTGCAATGTGCTGAATCAATTTTTTTTATAAGATATTCAGCCACCACCTTAGCTCATTCAATAGCATGTCTGTATACTAAACTAATGGTCCCGGGTAGGATTCCCGACATGGCTAAAAATGTTGGTTTGATAAATTAACAGCCAGTGGACCAGATTTTGTGGATGTCCTAATCTTAAATTATACAAATTTTATGAATAAAAAGAGTGACCCGAGCTTTAGGCTGGAAAAGAGTAACGGACATAAATTAATTTATTATTTTCAATGAAAAAAAGGTTATATATAATTCTATAACAAAATTATTTGTACCAATAGAAAACTAACATCTGACCATTAAAAATTCCCACTCTAAATATAAAATTACTTTCCAACATCAATATAGTTTTTACCAAATTGTGTTACATGGTTTAATAAACGTTTTCCCCAATCATTTAAAGCTGGATTTCTTGAATCATTAGCGTGGTGGTGGTAAAGCTGTTTACCTATCAATATAATAGTTAAAGTTTCGAGCTAACAGATGGCGTTAACATCTAGAAACCGTCAGTTTAGAGACAAAAATATTGCACTCTATTGCGTAATTATATGATATATGATTTTAAAACGAGAATAATATAGATCTTGTGTTTCATTCTCATTTGTTTCAATGTTTTTTAAGTATATAGGTATTTCTTACAGGTATTCAAATATACCAACATAATAATTAACTGGAGAAATTATATTGTTGCTTTAGCTGGTTATTTTAAAAAAAGAGAAAAATCCTATATATTTGCGCATGATAATTTGTTTGTTGAGCCTAGTGTCCCGAGCTCGATTCCCGACATGGATGAAAATCTAAAATTGGGGAAATTTAGGTTTAACCATGCCTAGTGATAAATTAACTATTATTATTATTATTATTATTATTATTATTATTATTATTATTATTATTATTATTATTATTATTATTAGCACCGCGTCTTACTACCCGTTCGGGTTATACGCACTTACGCTAATGTGTAATGGTAGGGTGATTGTGAGATGAAATGGAGGACCTACAGTTTAACGTGGAATCCGAACCACGGTGGAGACCTGGCATTCCTCACGATAAATTAACTGCCCTGGAATGCATTTTGTACCTGTCCTAAGGTTCACGTGTATTTTATTACACACACTTTGCGAATGTTAATATAATTTATATTAAACAATTAAGCAATTATGTTTAGGAAAAATTGTAATAACATATTATATTAATACCAAAAGTATTTTGAAATTTAAAAGTAATATATATTAATCGTAGCATTTAAAGAGGGAAAAACACGTGTAAGTTTGCAGAAAATAAAATAAATAATTTAAACTTAATATGATTGGAACTATTATAATATTTAAAGTTGTTTACTTTGAAGTTAGTTTGACACGTGTTTGAATTCAAACTTCTATGTTTTAGTTCAAATGGATGTTGGAGATCCATGGTCTTTCCTCCCGGGAAAAGAACACAGTGCTTCACCCTCTTAACCTTCCCCCCACTGCAGCAGTACCACCTCCGAGCAAGGGAGATGGTGTTAAAACCCAAGCTGCAACGATTCAGACGGGATCCACGGTCTTCTCTGAACCCTTAGTGGTGGCGGGATCATCATCGACACCACGGCTAGAAATTAGTGTCCCGGTAAATCAGGTTGGTGAAGGGTTGTCCCGTGAAATCTCTCTTCGAATTGTCGAGAAGATAATTAAGCAATTAAAGCGTTTTTTTTTATGTCGGGCGTGAATTGATCATACAATAAGGGACACCATAGAGTGATCGTGACGCTCAAACCTGGCTCGTGGAGCAAATCAATGCTTTTCTAGAGCGTCTCCAGGATCACGGAGTTGGTGCGGAGGATCACGTAGGTCTAATATTAGACAGCACAGCCTCTTCGTAAGAACCTGTATTTGTGTCATTTAAAGGAGCAGATCAGCTTGACGTGCAGGCTGGGTTCATTAATGTAGAACGAGTGTTACAAAGCAATGCTTCGTTCCTCACTTCATCCCCCTTGTATGTCAAGTTACACCACTTTAAAGAGCCGCGTGGGAGGGGTAATCATAAATGTGATATGCTCTCTCCCGCTAGCACATATAGCCATAGCAACCAAGGAATCATTAATATTCAAAATGACGACACACTTTGCCTTGCCCATGGGTTTATTTTCGCAAAAGCTATATGTGATAAAAAAAAACAGAGTTAGGCTGCATGGACGTGAACACTTTTATACAAATCAAAATGGGTCGTTATATTCAAAAACTCAAAGAGGAACTATGCTATGATGCCAATGTGAATCTTTTGAAAGGTGGTGGGCTCACTGAGCTGAAACAATTTCAAACTTACCTCACCGAATACAAAATCAAAGTATTCAAGGAACGTCGGGGGAGGCAAGTTCTATATGAGGGGCCTACCCCTTCCGAACATTCCTTAAGGGCTACCTTAATTTGTATTTTTACGACGATAAGCAAAACCATTTTGATGTCATAAGATTCTTGACAGCTGCATTTAAGTGCAACTACTTTTGCCGTGAGTGTCGTGTGCCATTTTATCATAAGAATGAGCACATATGCGAATCCATGTGCAAAAAGAGAAAGGCTAAAGTGGTTTGCATTGGAGGTCGAACTATGGCCTGTAAAGACTGTGGACGTTGGTTCACAAACCAGACTTGTGGTGATAACCATAAACATCCCGGTTTTTGCAGAGGTCACATGCCAATCTGTGATGTCAAAAGGTTTTGCGAGGTCTGTGGGCAATTTTCCAGTTTGGAAAGAGCAGAACATTCACACAGGTGCTATGAAATTTTTTGTAGAGTATGCGAGACCCACCGTCCTTTTGGTCATTTCTGATATATGAAGCAAGCTCCATCAAAACTGACACTGAAAAAGAGCCAATTCATGTTCGTATTCTATGATTTTGAATGCAGACAAGAAATGCTTCTTCAAGGTGCGGCCAGCACGTACTTTCACGAACCTAATATCTGTGTCGTGCAGACGTGTTGCAAGACTTGCCTTAATATCGATGTAAATTACTATAATTGTACCGAATGTGGGGACGATAGGACTCAAATATTAGAGGGTGATGCCACACTGGCCCAATTTTTCAGATTTCTAAAGCAAGTTAAAACAACAAAATTTAAGGACATCACCCTGCTAGCTCATAATGGCAAGGGCTATGATAGAAATTTTATTTTAAAATAGACGATGGAAGTAAAAAATAGACTCCAAAGCTCATGATGAACGGTTGTAAAATAATTTCCATGCGTTATGGCCAGCTCCGCTTTATTGACTCGCTGAACTTTCTCCCGATGTCGTTGTCCAAGATGCCCAAGACATTCGGTTTGGACGAAACCTTAGTCAAAGGACATTTACGCCATTTTTTCAAATAAAAAAAGAAAACGCGGTGTATAGGGGTCCTTGCTGCCAAAGAAAGACTACGGTATCGGTCAGATGTCAGTTGAAGGAAAATAGCACTTAGAGAATTGGTATGAAGCGGTGGGCAAAGAGAATTATGTTCTTTGATTTTAACCTGCGTTGGAACTGTATTGGCGTGAAAGATGTAGATATCCTACAGAAAGCCCGCCTAATGCTTAGCGTTATTCTAATAGAAAAAGCAAAGGTGTCTCCTTTCAGAGAGGCGTGTATGATCGCAGGAGCGGCCATGTTGGTTTACGGCCGAAGTCATTTTAAGGAGAATACCATTGGCATCATCCCTAATGATGGCTACTGGTGTGCAGACAAACAGTCGTACGTCGCTGAACAATGGATCTGCTGGGAGGATCATCAACACGGTGTCCCTATCCTTCATGTAGGCAACGGCCATGAGGAATATGTATCAGGGCAATGTGTATACGTCTTTGTTAAAGCTGTAGATACCACCACCTTATTCTAGTTCAGGGAATGTTATTGGCACGAGTGCCCTCTCTGTTCTCCTGATAGGACCACCCTTATCGAAAACAGCCTTCACGAGACCATGGAGACGAGCTCTGAAGCGACAATGGCTTTTGTAGAAAAATTTAAGAATGCTGGCTACATGGTCGTAGAGATGTGGTAGTTTGTCTTTAATGCGATGAAACGTACAGACAAGGACTTGAAACAATTTGTACTCCAGCACAGGGTGAAATTCAAGGAGCCCCGCAGTCCCAGGGACGCATTATTTGGAGGGCGTACAGATCGTATCAAGCTCTTCCACGAAGCAGACCTTTCTTGTGAAGAGAATATCACGTACTTGGATGTGTGTTCATTGTATCCTTACGTTTGCAAGTACAAAAACTATCCTATCGGCTACCCCAAAATCACTTGGAGCCAAATTGTTCATCTATAGATCAAATAAAGGGCATAGTCAAAGTTACCGTGACCTCCCGCGGGACTTATTCATGCCCGTATTGCCTAGACAAGTTAATGTTCATCTTGTGCAGAAAATGCGGGGAAGAGAAAAACCAAGGCACATGTCAGCACAACGACAAGAAAGATCGCTGATTGACAGGCATCTGGGTGATTTGCGAGATCCGGAAAGCCGTTGAGAAAGGCTACACCTTTGAAGCAGTACACGAAAATTGGGCGTACAATGTATCTGTTTACGATCGTCAGACACGTTCTGGCAGATTGTTTCACGGGTACATTGATACTTTTTGAAAATTAATCAAGAAGCAATCGGATGGCCAGAGTGGTGTACCGCACAAGACGATAAGTTTACTCATATTCAAAATTATGAGTAAAGGGAAGGGGTAAAACTCGTTTTCGGTTCTGTTTGTAAAAACCCTGGTCTCCGCACGCTGGCTAAACTCTTTTCAAATTCACCATGGGGAAAGTTTGTGAAAAACCCCGATTTACCACACATAGCCGTTGTCAACGACTATCAGGGCGTCCACAAGTACCTGACGGATCCGTACATCAGCGTGGACAGCATCATTGATATGAATGATGAGGTTATGTTCCTCAATTACAAGGATGCGCGTGACGCGTTGTGCCATAACCCTAACACGAATGTGACGGTGGCATTCTACACGACTGCTATGACTAGGTTGCACTTATACAGAATCCTTGAATAATTGGGGGACCACGTTTTGTATCATGATACAGATAGCGTTCTATTCACGGAAATCCCCGGCGATTGGAGTCCACCGACTGGAGAGTTTTCAGGTGACTTCACTGATGAACTTCAGGATTACGGTCCGGTAAGCTATATTAGCGCCTTTGTACCTGATGGCCCCAAGAATTACGCGTACCGAGTTTGTGTTAATGGCGATCCTGCCAAAACAAAAACGGTGTGCAAGGTTCGCGGGATCACCATAAACTATGGCAACCGGAACGACGTTAATTTTGACGTTTTGAAAGAGATGGTCGCCGAACAGGTTGAGGAACGATACAAACAGATACCGCACAAAATTGTAAGAATAGGTCTTGCGACCGTATGTAACGTTTCTCAGAATAGTGTCTACCGGCCCGTGTACACCAAACGACGGATACATGATGATTTTAATACGTTGCCGTTTGTGTATCATAGTCATTGTAAACGTGCTAGCAATGACTAAAAGGTGATCATTTAGACGGGCTGAATACTTTTTTTTCTTTCACTATCTTTCAAATATTTGAGATTTGTTTTCATAATTTTTTTCTGCATGAAAACGCGCATAGTTTTTTATTTATTTATTTATTTTATACAGCCGGGATACTTTTTTATCTATCAGTACAATCCTTCAACTACCTCATTATTTCTAGTCACATATAATTAGTTGTTTGTATATATGTTTATTCTAGTCAAATTTGTTGTGTTTATTCCTTGTACATATTTCAATTCAAACCATCTGTCTGTGTATATATTCTATTAATACTCTTTAAACTGGACTTTGTAAATTAGATTACATATTTAGTACCGAGTCCACTATTCCCGCTACGACCTCAAGAAACTGGTTATTGTTTCCTCTACACCTAAATATGTATAATATACTTCAAGGTGTAAGATATATTTTATAACTATCTTTTTTGTAAATAAATATTCCAAGTATACTTTTCATAGTGTGAGCTATATTTGTAAGACTTTTATTTATGTAAATAAATATTATAAAACTGTTATGTTTGTGTTTTAACGTCTACACCCAAACACCCCCTCTCCTATTCTATAAATACAAGTTTATTTAGCTTAGAAACTCAGTCTCAAACGTTATGGATGAGTTTAAACATTCAGAATAAAGCAATTTTTTCTAAGATAACTAAATCCATTTACTTTCTCTTTGGGTAGCAATCTAATGTCACAACAGTTACAATTTATAAACGAAAAAAATATGGCAATGTTTCCACGTGTATATTGCCATCTCCTTCCTGTCGTTGATTCTCAAAGGATTTCCAACCAACATATTTTGGGATTTTTTTTAGTAAGAATAACAAAAATGTTTTACTTGTTATTTTATTGACAAACAACAAGTGATTAATAAATTTTATTTAAAACATTCATAGGATACAACCGAAACAACATAAAGTATTTTAAATGACATTCACCAATATTATTTAAATCTTGTGAGCTGTACACTTAATTAAGCGGAGATTATCTGGTATGGTTGACTGAGGAAGTTGGAGTTAGAACACTGTCCTATTAAACTGAGGGTATTTCCAACTCTCCCACCACACAAATGCGGGTACACCTACCCCGAATAAATACTTTCATTATTCCTACCCCATTAGCGTAGTTAAGTTATTGTATGAGTAGTAATAATTACATTTATTAAATATGTATAAGCACGTGCTATCGCAAGATATTGAAAATAGTCATAGTTACCAATTTTATTCACTAGATGGCGCAGAACGAAACTGATTAAGAAATGAATACAGGTGAGTATAAGTTTTTTATCTTAATAATTTAAATAGCGTTGTGCAAGATAACGTAAGTCGCGTGTTGCAGAGTAATAGGTTAATTTCTCCTTGAGTTGAAATCTACCGTCACAATTTATAAATAAAAATGAAAATCTATCTGACTGTGTGTGTGTGTGTGTGTGTGTGTGTGTGTGTGTGTG
>CABFVX010003311.1:33312-49186 GCA_902151425.1 Timema shepardi
TGTGTGTGTGTGTGTGTGTGTGTGTGTGTGTGTGTGTGTGTGAACTTGCCACCTTACCTTAAACCAAATTTAGTTAATTTATAAACGCTTTCTCAACAATGAAACTGTTTGCAATTATAATAATAACATACTGTTTTAGCCTTTCTACTCCTTAATATATAAATATATATACTATACAATCAACAAATTTTTTGCCAACGATATATTAACTCAAGTGTGTAAATAATAAAGCATAATATTCGTCAGTCTGCGCTATTTGATATCTCATTCAGGAAAAGTGGTCACGTGTATATTGCTAGCTCTTCCCTGGCTTTGAATATACAAGGATTTACAAACAGCATGTTCTAAGGATTTAAAAAAATAATAACAGCATTTTCTTACTAGGTTTTAATTAACAATAAGCAATTAATTAGTTTAAAAGATTCATAGCGGGTAGCCACAACAACATAGAATTGAGCGGGTAGCCACAACAACAACAACAACAATATAGAATTGTTTTTTGACAAGCAACAATATTATTATTGTTTAGGTCTTAATACCCTTACAGGTAATTAAGTCGAGAGCTTAGAGTGCAACATGAATGATATAATTGTGATAGCAAGAACAGCATATAATTACTCTTTTACCTTATAAAAAACACCAGGAGATAATATAATCTGTTCTACCACATAGAAAATTAGTAGTAGCCACCTCCAAAATAGTTCAGGACACACTGATAGGCGCTAGAACGCCTATTGGCAATGACTCCCAAGTTTTACCTTTCATTCTTACTCTTCACACACCATCAAGCACAATAACGTTTGGTTCATTGCCGGCCTCTTCCAATAGCACAACGTTATAGCTTTTGTTTTTCTCAAATTCGTTTAAGCACTTGAGATTGTATTCCTCTTTCTCGATCTGGTCTAATGCACTGCACAATACCTCCTCGTCCCAACAGGCAGCCTGGTTAACCTCTTGAATAGGATTTTAGGTGGTTGATGACATTGATGTTTGTGTCGAATAAGTTTTGAGAGCTTTGCGTAGGAACCCTCACAAAGGCTACATTTAAATGACATAATAGCAACTGTAGATGCAGCGAAAGAAATGGTGTAAATAAATATCCCTGGGAGAAAAAACACTATCGCTCAAGTGGCAACGCCCTATACTCACAAATAGAGTTATCATATACATGTTCTCCTCTCATAGAAAAAACATTTTTCAAAATGTCTAAAATATATCACCGCTAGCTCCGATGACGTCAGCAGAGTTTGTGAAAATAGTAACGTAGTGAAATAAGGCTAAGGCAACATGAGTGAGCCTAGTTTCTTATTCACTTTTAAACATCACACTTTGACCTCCAAAATATGTCATACATCATGGTTTGGATTACTATCGTTTACAATCCAAGTAATAAGCAGATAATGGCAGGAAGACGTTATCGAAACTGCCCAGACCGATTATGTAGTCATCGGGCGATTCACCCATAATTTTAACATTTGAATAAGTTTTGTACATTGTTAGCTCCTTGATATTTATGGGTTCTTCGGACTTTACCATCTCCTCCGTTGGTGGTGGGCACGCGGGTGACCAACTGTGAGTACTCTGCTGACTCTGATGTCTAATAGACAGACGACTCTGGTGGTGGGCACGTGGGTGACTGGCTGTGAGTACTCTGCTGACTCTGATGTCTAATAGACAGACGACTCTGGTGGTGGGCACGTGGGTGACTCTGGCTGTGAGTACTCTGCTGACTCTGATGTCTGTTAGGCAGAAAATTCTGGCGGTGGGTACGCTGGTGACTCTGGGAGTGCGGGTGGTGGCTGAGTCGTCATGAAGGGTTGTACCGGATGGTGTGTGGCTCAGAAGGGTGGTAGGAGTACTTCAGTTACTCTTATCGTGTGACAGGCAGAGTCGCAGAACTCGATGTAGCTTCGCTCCTGTGGCACATCTCTATCATGGTTCAATACTTTGTAAATTACATTCCTATCGCTCATAGCCACATTGTGAATATCTTCTGCTATTATATAGGCACGCCCCGCAATCGTATGACCCACAAACATTAAATTAATATAGTCGGTTCTAAGCATGGCGAGCGTACCTGGTCACTGAACGTGCTGAATGATTTGTAGGATCCTTAACTTGTCCAATATCTTTATACCGGTGCAATATGGTATTACACGTCTTTAACTTGCGCACTTGTCTCGTTGAGCCGCCAAACTGTCGCCAGGTTTGAGTCATCTGGGAGAACCCATTGCTGGTGAAGGATTGCGACATTACCCATTCCTGTCTCGACACGTCAAGCCGGCAAACTAGCACCTCAGGGTTTACCGCGATTATTCTTGTCTCGATTTGTCGAACCACCAATTTGATGACGGTGAGCGGTCGATTCATGTAAAACAGAGTATATTTACCGTTACCCGTTAATTGTGCTTTCGCATCCACCAAGTGATGATGTACTCTCGGGAATCCACCAGTTGGGGTAGGGTTCTCCCGAACAAAATGCTGGTATACATTCTACCTGGTCTAATTATATCAAGCATATTATATGGTTGAGCAGCTTTGACTGATTTTTTATTTCGCCTTATTTTTCGCTCTCACAAATGTGGGGTGCACTCAACACTTGCGAAAGATATCGAGGTTTGAATCCATTTGGGCACGCTATCTAAATGCCAGGCTCATCTAATTTTTGTAGGGGAGATTTAAATCGAATCCCTGCTGGGTAAGCTGTTGGTATTTCTCTCTCCAGCTGAAAAATGCTGGAACATTTTCTTAATCATCCCTACCACATTATCTTAGTTAATATATATTGACGTTTATCCAGAAAAGGGTGTGTGTAACTCATCTAGCTATGGCCGGGGAGATTGCAATCGAATACCTGCTGTGTAAACTGTTAGTAGTTCTCTTTTCAGGTAAAATGCTGAAACATTTTCTTAATCATCCCTACCATACTATCATAATTAATATATAGACGTTTAGCCAGAAAGGGTTCGTGTAACTCATCTAGTTATGGCGGTAGAGGTCGGGGCTCGAATCTTATTTGAGGTGTAGTCACTAGTTTTCAATAAATGGTTTCCCTCTCCCTCACTCCAGGTAAACGCTGGAACAATTATACCTTACTCCTTCACCTACAGTGGTTCATGTTGGTATGGCAGATACCAACGCATGTCAACGGACGATACCATACAACCAATTTTAGTAGACTTTAGTGGGAGGGTAGCGGCCCCTAACTGAGGCTTCCTAGGCCCCTGATTGTGCATAATCAGAGCTGTGTCAATACTCTATAGTTTCAACATCACTGTAAAAACCCATTACAACCTAGATGGGGAGGGGGGAGAGGGTGGGGATGGGTATGGATTGTAACATCATTCAGGTTGTGATCTATTCCTGTTTCGACTTGTCTTGTCGATCCGCCAAACTGGTGCCAGGGTTGCAATGACGTCACCGGGAAAACCCACTGGCACATAGATGGGGGAAGAGGGAGGGCTGCGACACCAAAATAGATTCAGAGTCTTGCGGTATAGAACCATTGTTCACACTCTACATTAAACGGCATTCGAGAGAGGTTAATACTGCACGTTCCCACCCTCAGTAGCCTTGCCAACATTTTATGGGACGTCGTGGTAGGAATGCCCGAAGCCATGTACTGCATGCTCCCCTCCACCAGTAAATAAAAAACTCCCACAAATAAACTCCAACGCCTGTCCGAGCTATACCCAGACATACGATCCAATGCGCACACTTAAAAAACTAATGGGACAGGAACCAACAAGTTTGGACAGGAACCAACAAGTTTGGACAGGAACCAATAATTTTGGAACACTTACAAACCGTGTAAAAGGGGTCAGGGGCTTAAGGGTGAAGCCCTGACCCAGTGCAAACAACCAATCACAGGCCATATATACTTATTTGTTTGTTAGGGTTTTTATTTTTGTAATTGGACATTTAACATGTATAAAATATTGAATATAAAAGATACAAGACGACGATCACCAGCCCCGAAGGGGCTCTCGAAAGTCAAACGATACAGAACTAACATAAAAACACCAAAACAGAAAATCATATGTCGCCCTTGCAGGTTGATTAAAAGTTGGCCATAGGTTTACGGGCGAGAAAAATTAAACAAAACCCGTCCTGTCACCGGTAGTTGGTCGACATGGACCTAAAATTATATATTTGTACAAAGAGAAGGAACGACAGGGTAGAAAACATTGAAGGATGATGGGTGACCGGACGTAGATAAGGCATGTAGGAAGTGAAGGGGAAAATAATTATGGTAAAAAATAAAGCGAGCCAGCCTCGGTCGGCGGAGCCGCCGGGGTCGGTAGGTAATGGGAGTGGTCCACCACCAGGGCTATGGAGATATATATATTTATAGTAGCCGATAAGAGTCATGTGATAGGTGGTCGTGCACACTACTAAGGTGTTACTCTCGCAGTAGACTAGACTGCTGATAACGGGAAGATACAGGTTAGAATTTCGGGTGGTTTTCTTAAAATGGTTTTCCACTCCTATATTCACGTAAATGTAGGTACACTTCCCTTAACTTAAACCTTCCTAATCCCTAATGCATTAGTGTAATTAGTACATAGGCGTACAACCCGAACGACAAATAAGACGTGATGCTAAAAACAGTTACTGAATTATATACGGAAACACCCGCTTCGGTGGCTGCATGGTCTAAGGCGCTACTTTCGCAGCAGAATAGACCACCAATGACAGGGCGTTTAAGGTTCAAATCCCGGTCGGGTGTACTGAGAGTAGTTTTTCCAAAATTGTTTTACAATCTCTCTCTCTCTCTTTCCACGTAAATGCAGGTACATTTCCTCTAAACATAGCTTTACTAATCCCTAAAAACATTAGCGTAATTAATACGTAAGCGTATAACACAAACGGTTGATAGGATGCGGTGCTAAAAAAGAATCATTAAGGTCCCTGAGCCCACGCCACAACTTTCTCGTGATCCTTTGACAATGTTGGAGTTGCGTCGACTGCAAGGGTAATCCACCGCTCTAAATATAATTTACAAAAAATACATCTAATGCTCTTGAGGGGTGTTTTACCCACTTTACCCAACTATCAGCCAATCAAAGCCCATTGGGTACCTGGGTTATGGGACCCGGTCGTTAGGGGTGTAAATCCCTGAATGACATCTACCTACACCTGGCTTGACCGTGGCCACAGATCCCATATCAATGAAATAAGAGCAATTCACTTCCTTTTCCTAAGAAATACAACACAACATAAATATATGTATATAAATTCAATGTATCTACCCTATTACTAAATTGTCCTTCTCGGGCTAACATAACCACCCCTACAATATTTCACATTCTAACATTTAGAGTTAACAAAAATGCATTTTCTTTTGCACCGCGTCTCCCTACCCGTTCGGGTTATACGTCTATGTACTAATTAAACTAGTGGTTTTAGAGATTAGAAAGGTTATATTTAGAGGTAATGTACTCACATTTGTGTGGACGAAGAGTGGAAAAGCACCCTTAGTACACCCTACTGAGATTCGAACCTTGATCTCCCGGCCATCGGCGGTGTAGTATACTACTAGAGTAGTGCCTTAGACAATGCAGCCACCAAAGCGTGTAAAAATGCTTACTAAACCCAAAGGTTGGTCCTAAAACGTAGCAGTGCGTGCACTCTGTCCATCGGATGGGTAGTGACGCCCGTCCGCTTCATCTGTACTAGGGAAGGAAGTGTGGTAGTTTACCGTTGCTTTCCGCACAGATTCTACAAGCGAGTGATAAAGAAGATCTGAATTTGGCTGAAAAGTTATCTCATATATCTTTCAAAGACTTTTACGTGCCACAATATACATGGGACCGATGACTTTAGTTCCCCTCCGAAGAAAGTTGTGCTACGTATATTCATCCTTCAGTAAGAATCCGTCAACCTCAACTGGGTTTGGATACATGATGGTTTGAACCCATGAACATAGGGTCATAGGGTGAGAACTTTACCCCAGGGCCACTGAGGTCATCTAAATTTTACATATAATATTAATAATTGAGACTATTTACAAAGTATAAATTAACATATCAGTTTTTGGACTGAGCGTGTATTTGATTTAGTGTTATTATGGCAGTCACGTAAATTCCCAAACACACGGATGTTTTTATTTTTTTTCGTAACTAGCTCAATCTCGAAATTTGTACTCAAGTAATGACAGAAACTATCACTAAATAAACCGCAAATTGACCTCTACGGAATAAACGACTCGCACTCACAGGGTCTTGTATTTAAAAAAAAACTTGAGAAATGTTAAGCTTACCAACAAAAATGAAATTTCTTTCATAAAATAGTGTGTTCCTTTATAAATTAAAAATTTAATATATACTGTGGAACTGCTGTAATTTTATTTTAAATTGTGATGAATATATCTATAGAATAACTTAACTTAAACAACTTCCCTCAAACATAATAAAAAAAATCGTTACACTTTTGATGAAAAACAGGAGGTGACCTGGTGATCTAGGGGTAGTGTGTCAGACTTCTGTGCTGGATGTCCGGGGTTCAATCCTCGATCCCGTCACAGATTCTTCTAATTGCCAAACCCTTCCTTCACCTCTGACAATACGTGTATTAATCACAACTTGTGAATGGGTGGAATGCCATGCTTCCACCGTGGTTCGGATCCCACGTTAAACTGTAGGTCCTCCATTTCATCTCACAATCAACCTACCGTTACATATTAGCGTAAGTGCGTATAACAAGTAAATCACTGTCTAATTTAATAAAGTATATACTCTGCGCATGCTGCTGTACCCAACTTTCACAAAATAAAACTATGACTAAATTACGCACAGGTTTTCATGATAGCTATTTAGTTTATAGTTCGTCGTTATATATATATATAACAGTCCTATACCCCGTGCACAAGGGCATTGTTTCCGTTCTCAATTCAGTACAAGTTAACTATTACCGTGTGTACGACGAGCTACAAGATATATATATATATATATATATATATATATAATGACAAAGAATAGAGGACGTATCCTCCCCTTCTTCTGCAGCTCTTTCCTGAAATTGATCGGGCAGATAACCAACCATGTATGGCCTCGACTTCTTGTAGTGTGTACACGCCCGCCAGTTGCGTGGTCGTACCGTATCTGTGTACAATTTATCGCCATGGGAACCAGCACTACCTTCCACGAAAAATCGATCGCTCACTACTTCGCTCGTTAAAGTTATACTTTGTTTCTAGACTCAAATATAACTTTGGTTGGATATTATAGCATTCAGTACTTTTTGTACCGATATTTTCTATCATCTGGTACAAGTTGTATGTTTATAAATGTATAATAAACACTTAAATAAAATATCAATATTTAAGCAATTTTTTCACTTAAAGAATAAATGTTTCATACTCAAATTGGCATATTTAACAACCGATTGGCCAACATCAACCATATTTAAAAATTTAATTATTAAATATTTCCTACCACGTCTAGATTATCAACAATTACTTATTATTTTTGCCACAGTCTTTTATTACCTTCCAGGCTATTCACTATTTTTACTCTAGTAGAGTAGGGATGAGAACGGTACGATTTAGGGAAAATGTATCCACAGTTGTCTGGAAAGAGAGAAAGAGTGGAAAACCATTTAGGAGAAAAAAAGCATACTCAGTACTACAACTCTTATTATTATTATTAGCACCGCGTCTTACTACCCGTTCGGGTTATACGCACTTACGCTAATGTGTAATGGTAGGGTGATTGTGAGATGGAATGAAGGACCTACAGTTTAACGTGGAATCCGAACCACGGTGGAGACCTGGCATTCCTCACATTCACAAGATGTCTTGTCAGAGGTGAAGGAAGGGTTTGGTAATCAGATAAATCTTTGCCGGGACCTGGGATTGAACCCCGGTCGCCAGCATAGGAGTCTGACACCTTACCCCTAGACCACCAGGTCACCCTACAACTCTTATTATTTATTGTGGATATCTATAACCATTCAAATATCAATTGCATTGAGAAATGAGACTGTGAATTGAAAAAATACATTGTACGATTATTCTTCTACTACTCTTAATTTGCGTGTCAATAAGACCGTTTGCCTTGTGGCTAAGGATACTGGGCTAGATTTAAGAGTTAGTCAAAATAGTATAATATGGTATATTTTTACCCTTTCATAGTGATAAAATGACAGCTAAAGGACTGAATATTGTGTTTTTTATTTATAGATTTAAGCTATTTTGTCAGACGTGTGATAATATAATCTTAAATAAAGTGTTATTTAAATAACCCTTTTAACAATATCAACAAAATCCATGGACGTTACAGTGCTATTTTGGGAAAGTTTATGTTGTAATTTTAAAAACCATTTCTTGTAATAGATTAACGAAATTTGATCAACATTGTTGAAACTCTGAGAGCATTGACTTTTTGTATTTTCTACCTTTAGAAAAAATATCATTTGTTTTATGTAAATGCCTTTAAATTCATCTGTCACGTGACCTAGAAATAGGTGTTTACTATTATAATTTGTCACATATAAAAAGAATCTATAAAACCATTTAGACGACAGATAAGTGATCATCAGACAGACTAAACAGCTAGAATAATGAGCTTAGCTATGTACTGTACATACTTATCTACTATATTTAACATTAAAAACAAATGACTACTAAGAAATCGTGTGAATGGGTGTGCCCCTTAAATTATAAATCAATTATTAAATCTGCTCGATGGATCTACATTTATACACAGAACTTGATAAGTCTCTAATTTGAAAGTTCCATGTTGATATCGACATACAAATAAAATGAATAAAGCCGTCTGTTTTGGTGTCCGTGTGAACAGATAGGAACAAACCACAATTCTACTCAAACATAGAGGAGTGATACTTTTTGTCAACTTTTCTGTAAAATTACGAAATACAGTTGAACGGCACGTTTTGAAGTAACTAAACAAATTACATCCTTCATATTGGACTTAAACTGAGTTGTTCGTAAGTAGCGTAAACGTGAATTAATTTCATGGCTGTAGTTGAGAAGCGACGCAAACATTGATTAAAGTTGAAGTATATTTACGTATTTAATGTCCGTACGTGATGTTAAAAGCTTTAACTAACATGAATAGTAAAAAAAACCAATGAGACCCCAAGCCATTAATGCAGCATTTAGTGAAACAATAAAGATAATTTATGATCACAAAGAGATAGTACAGATTGAGGACGATAATTTATATACTACTGTGAACAACATAGTTATCATTCGACAGGGTTAATGCGTTTTAAATATTTAGGAATAATTTTAACTATCAATAAAGATATTCCTGGCACAGATTTATCTGATTTCCAAACCCTTCCTTCACCTCTGACAATATGTGTATTAACCACAACTTGTGAATGTGGGGAATGCCAGGCCTCCACCGTGGTTCGTATTCCACGTTAAACTGTAGGTCCTTCATTTCATCTCACAATCACCCTACCATTACACATTAGCGTAAGTGCGTATAACCCGAACGGGTAGTAAGACGCGGTGCTAATAATAATAATAATAATAATAATAACAATAATAAAGAAATTAGATTAGAAATTAGGAAAAGATTACAATATATAAATGCATGGTATTACTCGGTTAGTGAGTTAAACATCTCACCTTATGTTAAGGAATGTAAAACTGAGAATAAACAAAACATAATTTTACTGGTTGTCCTCTTTGGGTGTGAAACATGGTCTCTCACCTTATATGACGAAAATAAATATAGGATGTTTGACAATAACAAGCTTAGGAGGATATTTGATCCAAAAAGGGATGCAGATACTGGAGAATGTATGATGTTACATTATGATGAGGTACATACCCTGTAATCCTCACAAAACATTGTTAGGATAATCAAGTCTCGCATATTACGGTGGGCAGGACATGCAGTATGACTGTAGGAAACTAGAGCCGTGTTCAGGGTACTGACTGGCAAACCCAGTGGGAAGAGACCATTGGAAATACCTAGACGCAAATGGGAGGATAACATTAGAATGGACCTGAAAGAGATAGGGTGTAATGTGGTGGACTGGATAGATCGAGCTCAATATAAGGATAGGTGGTGTGCTTTTGTAAATCGGCAATGAGCTTTTGAGCATCCAGTCCCCGACCGTTAATTCATCACTGAGAAAGGGTAAAACCACAGCACACCAATGATAATTTTTTCGGCCATGCCGGGAAAGGCACCTGGGACCTTTAGCTCAGAGGAGAGACGCTACCGACTGAACTTTGACGTTGGATTATTTTCCCATGAATCAATTACATTAATTTCTGTGCTTTAATTATTTATATGACCATAATAATTAAATTGTGTACCTACACTAAAAAAAACCACACAATTTTCCTTCCATTATCAATCTAGATTATTCTATTTTTAACAATGCTCTCTGGCTTTTAAAATAACAGGGTTCGTAAAACATGTAAAAATAACACATTGTATTCTTATTCACGTGCGTTATGGCTGCGAAAATAATTGCTACTATATATACACTCAGAGATACATATCTATATTTATATATACATATATTTATACCCAGGTATATGTTTGAGTGATTGGTGGCAAACCAGTTCATTTACCCCCCTCCCCTCCTCTTGGTGACTTTGATGCTCGCTGTTAATCGAAAAAGTGCCATTTGTAGGGCGAGTGATTTGCCACCGATTGGGCTAAAGTGTCTGGTCAGAGATTCATTGCTAGCTTATGCAACAATCACTAGATACTACATAGATTGCATCGATTGTTTAAGCAGCCGCTTGAACAAAAACCAGAATCCCATGGCTAGATGTTGGATTGTCTTTTTCTATTCAAAAGCATCGTCGACTGTATGTATTCCTCTACTCTTAAGACATATCTCACGTGGGCGATATCAGAGAAAGAAACCTAATATTTGTTATAATATGGCAGCAGCTGTTCACATGTTCAGATTTATTTGCCATTATTATGAAAGCTATAGCTGTTACGTCACTGTGAGAACCTATCCAGGCAGTTAATCAGCTACATGGTCAACTGGTTTCTTTCTTTTGGCTTGGACCTCGTCATTTTGTCCAACACGGTCGGCCATTCACTCGTTACAACAGACGCAAGGTCTCGAGACTGTAAGTATGACGTCACAGGGATATCGAGAGAAAAGCAGGAGAATCAAGTAATGTTCTTTGTTTAAACTAAACAGGTTATTTCCGGATAATGAATCATTCTTCACCAATGATTTGTTTGTTTTGTTACCACGTCTGGGGTAGGGCTGAGTATTGTATAATTTAGAGGAAATGTACCCGTATTTTGTGGAGTGAGAGCAGGTAAACCTCTCGGAAATACCACTTTATATATACCCGGCTGGGAATGGAACCCTGACCTGTCCATCATTGGCCAAACAAGATCATATGAGTCTAACATTTAGTTCAAGTGCCCTCCAATTCGGATAAAGAGATATTAGTACCTAATGATGACACAAACTAATTGGTCTGATGATCCCCTTATTTGTATGGAGCTTGACGTATGTGTTTAAAGGTTTATATTACGCTAGGTTCAGAAACTATCGTTAAAGGAACTGCCATTAGTGTTAGTCCTTAGGATGTATGGTTTATGCTAAATATCCTAACTATGTACTACAAGTTAAGTTTCGCGATCCTTGACAAGCTACACTACTTAGTCTCTCTAGAGCCTATCAAACAATATAAAGAACTTTAACTCAGAGACAAAAAAGTTCTTACTATGACAAACTTAGCTATTTACACAATGATTTTCTATAGCTTTATAAAAGGTAAACATTAAGCCAAGGATCTAAAAAATAAATAAATACAATGATGATATCTAGTTGACAAGACATCTTGTGAATGTGAGGAATGCCAGGCCTCCACCCTGGTTCGGATTCTACGTTAAACTGTGGGTCCTTCATTTCATCTCACAATCACCCTACCATTACACATTAGCGTAAGTGCGTATAACCCGAACGGGTAGTAAGACGCGGTGCTAATAATAATAATAATAATAATAATAGATATCTAGTTGTGTATTTGTACTCAATTAAATAGTTTACTGCTTTAATTCGATTATATATTAGCTATTTATTAATTTGATTGAATGTCTCGTGCTCCCCAGCATTCACATTACTTGCATAATCGTGTTTTAGTTTCACATATTATAATTATATGTAAAGATGGCAGATGATTTGTTATCTTCAAGCGCTTATCAGACTACAAACAACCACAGAAAAAATACTTCTAAAAGATTATCTAATCAAAAAGCTTTGACTTTATGTTTAAAATACATTTAATTCTTAAATACAAAACTTTACGACTTTGAGATGAAAATCACAATTATGTCTGGTATTCAGGTATACGATCTACTTGTAAATAATTCTCAAACATTAAAAAACAATAAATTTAACTCAGAAACTTCTATTTCATGTTTGAAATTCCCCCTCTTTCTTTAAAAACTTTTTGACCTGCATGTATTTGACAGACTATTATTGCCTTCATTAATTATGAATATATGATATTAATTATATAATATAATTAATATACTTAAAACCCGTTCATATCATTAATCAGTATTTGTATTTTTTTAAATTTAAACACTATGATTCAGATTATAAGATAGTGTAATAATGTAATCAGTCAAGGTAGGACTGCTACGCTTCAGGGTGAACGTAGTGTATGAACATTTTCAAGGTCTTGCTCTCCTAGTCTCTCCTTTGGGACCGATCAAAATTTGTTTCGGTTCTGACACACTCCGCTCTAATCAACAATCAAAGTCATACCACTCGAATGACATCGAAACGACTGCATCTGTCATATCTTAACTGTTTTCCCAAAGAAGCCCAACGCCGTTTTGGAGGTCCATTTTTGCTCCCTGTGAATCCAGAGACCACGGCAATGATAACATGAATCAATAATTATCACAAAAGTTCTTTTTTTTAATCCTCAAATAACAAATGTCAGTCGGCAGGACAATAATTCTTGCTTAACCCTATCAACCTTAAAAGTCAAAAGAGTCAATTATTAACTAAAAGTTATTTTTACTTCACAATTATTTGATACTATTATTGTAAATCATAGATTTGTCGAAAAACAATTTCACCATCTTCTAACAATTTTATCTTAAATACTGCCTCTTAAGAGCCCCGCATGCTTGAAGGGAAATAATTTCTAACTCATATATTTATTAATATTTAGCACCGCGTCTTACTACCCGTTCGGGTTATACGCTTTAAGTACTAATTACTCTAATGAATTAGGAACTGGGAAGGTTGAATTAGAGGAAGTAAACCCGCATTTGCGTGGAGGGGGGAGTGGAAAACCACTTAGGAAAAACCACCCCCAGTTCACCCGACTGAGATTCGAACCTCGATCTCCCCGTCCTCAGCAGTCGAGCTCAACACGACAGGCGCGTTAGTCAACTACGCCACCGAGGCGGGTCATATATTTATTATGAGAATAGAAGTGTTTAAGTTTCAAAATGAAATTAAAACAATCTTTAATATGTTAGAATTTTTCAATTGTGACTCTATTAAAACTTGAATTTATTTGTTTGAGAGAAACTAGATCTAGTCTTCCAACAATTTATTTCGATCTCAGAACAATGACATTTCTAATTAAACTATGTTGAAAATGAGCTAAGTCAACCTTTTCAAATATTTTTTAAAAATTCTCTAACTTTAAAGCCAGCTTTCCTAATAATATCATGTTGATATCCTTCACCCCCGATTTTTGCTTGAACCATAATTTTAAATAACAAACCACTTCTTAAATAAAGCGAAATGTCTGGACGTCTGCATTGCGTCTAAGTGCTCAAGTAGGTGGCACCCTTGATGTAACTATGAATTGCTGTCTCTGAACTTTTATCACAGCAATTTTCAACCTTTCTCAACTCAGGGCACACTGAACAAGGCTTTAAAATTGTCAAGGTACTCCAACCGTTTTTTTAAGGAGAGGTTCTATCATTAAAATAAAAAAAATAGAATCGCATCTTACTACCCGTATGGGTTGTACGCCTATGTACTTATTACGCCAATGGATCATGGATTAGGAAGGTTGAATTCAGAGGAAGTGTACCCACATGTTCGTGAAAAGAGAGAGTGGGGAACCATTTAGGAAAAACCATCCTCAGTACACCCGACCGGGATCGAACCATGATCTCCCCGTCATCGGCAGTCTATTCTGTTGTGAGAATGACGCCTTAGAACATGTGGCCACCAAAACGGGTGCTGATACCTTAGCTATTATTCTCGTAAGAGGAATTATCCCAACGGTCGCCGGGGGTTGGTAAATTAGGCTTAAGTTATGTTTAAGACTCCCACTGGCCCACACCTACATATTCATTATAATCACATCATCTCATTACGGGAACGACACGTGTAGACTACCTTTATAGGTGTACCCTGGGCAACGTTCTGTGACAACACAGCGACAAATAGTCTACACATAAGGCAACCGAACTGGATGCCATGTCCCTTCCGGTCAGTAATGCCATACTATAAAAAAAATATGTAATAATATTGTTAGTAATGGGTTTAAAAAGAAGTATTATTATTCCTCAAATTGGTTTTTGCTTCTTTTTTATATTTTCTCAAACTACCGTGGCACACCTGTTTAAAAATGCTGCTTTAACACGTCTACATTTATACTCTTGTTATAAATAATAATTTTAAAATTGCATTAAGAACGGGGTAAGCCAAGATAGCTCAGTGGCAAGAGAATTTGTGGACAAATACAACTATTGGGAGTTCGATTCCCTTTTACAGGCATAATGTTTCTATTTTAAATTATTTACTTGTTGGTAAGTTATTATTATGTTATAGATTTAAGAAGAGGTAGTGTGCCCAGCCTAGCTGAGCAGCAATTCAGGCGTGAGGCCGTCGTTGGAAACAGCTAATTAGGGGCAAGAAGTCTTACGTTTCCAATGGAAGAATGGCGAGAATGGCCTCGCATAGTCGTACGGCGATACATAGAATTGAACTGTTCATACATTATATAATATGTTGTGTCTTGGTGGAAGGGGAGGAACCACTATCGATCACAACAGCCGAATGTATTGTCTACGTATTCGATCAATTTGAAAACACGTTTATCTTAATTAAGTAAATATTTTATGTACAGTCCAATGTTAAATATTTTTTACTGATTAAAACCCGTTTTGGTGACCACATGGTCTAAGCCAAGGCAATACTCTCCCAATAGACTGGACTGTCGAAAAGAGGAAAATCGGGGTTCGAATCCTAGTCGGTTGTATTGAGGGTATGTTTTTACTAAATGATTATATACTCTCCATTCACGCAAATGCAGGTACATTTATTCTTAATTCAACCTTATCCATCCCTTATGCATTAGAGTATTTAGTTCATCTGCGTATACACCGAACGGGTGCCACAAAAAACTAAAACAAACTTGTATTTGTGACTACTTAACTAAAATAAGCCGATTGTTCAACATATAAGCATCCTCTTCGGTGGCCGCATAGTCTAAGGCACTACTCTTGCAGTAGACTATATTGCCAATTACGGGGTGATAAAGGTTTGAACTTCTATCTTCGGTTGGGTGTAGGCTTACTGAGGGTTTTTTCCAAAAGGGTTTTCCATTATCTCTCTCCACGCAAATGTGGGTACATTTTCTTTAATTGTGACCTTCCTAATCTCTAAAACCATTGGCATAATTAGTACATAAGCGTATAACCCGAACGGTTAAGGGCCCTACAGATACACCAACTTGTCGGCCCGACCGTCGAAACAACAAATTGGCAGCGAGCCTTCACACTACCCGACTAGCAGTCCAATTTGTCAGTAGCTATCATGATCTCAGAACGAACGCACGCCATGCCTCCATCTCTATCCATATATCCATATACCAACAAAAAATTCGTCGTGTTAACATCATTATCAATTCATAAAAATATTGCAA